>JBBPCY010005455.1:0-15991 GCA_037974405.1 Brachyalestes nurse
TTTTTGTTTATTTTAAATAAACAGCAGTGTATTAACCAGTAAACACACTCTTGCTTATATTTTCATGTATGTGTAGGGCAGCAGAAGTGATACACCAGTAGGTGGGACTATTGCATCACACTACAACCCAGGTTTATGATTTACTGGCGCTTTTTGGTCCTTCTGTAATTCCGTATTACTTCAATCACGTCTTCTCCGTACGACATCATGTACCGTGAGGGTTCGGTACGAACACATGTACCGTTACAGCCCTAACATGTGCTGATTCTATATACTAAAGTGATTATACATATAACCATATACACCTTGGTTCATTTTGCCAGTAGTGATTGTGATTGACTTACTTTTTCCTTTGCCACTTAGATGATGATAGGCTAAAATGATATCTATTTTGAAGACCATGAATAGGACAATGGCCACAACAATCACTATTATGAAGACCATAGTAATAATCAGCACTGTCCGGAGGGTATCACCTACAGAATAATACATACAAAAAAAGAAAACTATATCTTTTAAAGTAGCTTAAACTTTTATACACCAATAAAATTTTCTTGAATATATAAAATAATCCTCCCATAAAATTTTCCTCCCTACCTTTGCTGAGCCACACCAGGCCAGTGTCTGTTCCCCTAGAGTTCAGAACGATGCACTTGAAAGGTTGATCAAAGAAGTCAAGAAGAACTTCAGAAATGAACAGTGTGGATTTACCATAAATTTGATTATCCTCCCGTGTTTCACTGTAAGGGAAAAATAGATAAAAGTAGGTTTTTGCCCAATTTATTCAACGTGTATATGTTACAGGGTATTAATAACATGTTAATGTGCAAATAAGCTGAACAAAATAGCTCCTGTAAACTTTACTGGATTGGGTTTAATGGCAAGTCATGTCTATTTACAAAGAAGCTGCTTACAAAGTCACATTTTCCTGAAGCTGTTGATATATGTTGATAAATGAATCATTTACAGTCCAGTAAACAAACGTTTCTTGTATGACATCCTTTCCTGACCCAATGAACACACTACATTCCAACTTGGTCTTCACACCTGTACATACCCAGAAGGAAATCAAGTGGACAGACGAAAGCAAGGTTAAATAACAAAACGCCATCAAAAAATACCCAACAAAACTGGCAGACACTGTCTCACTGATCACTTACCTGGTTTGACATACACAGTGTGGTCACGAGGATATATTACTTTAGGAACCTCCACAGGCTCTGAGAAAAATGAAAGTCAAATGTAGGTTGTAAAGGCAATGACAATTAGTGACACGTCATACATTTTCGTTTTTTGATATTTGATTTACGTCTCTCAGTGGAAATCATGCTGATAAAGCACCGTGCCTTCATAAATGTTGTTTATGAACGACACATTCAGGAATGTGATCTTAAACCTAGTGGACTATATTGCTGGGTGCTACAGGAACTGCTTTTTGTGAATTCAACAAAATTAGTGCGTTTTAAGCTTTAAAGTTACACTGTTGTTAAAGTGGCTTTTTAAATATTTGTATTATTTCAGACATTGGGAGATTTTGTGCTTTGTTTAAAAACAGCTGATAATTAAGAACTGGATTCTTTATAGCACCATTATACCATTATAGCAGCTGCAAAGGGGACCATGCATCATAAAATGGCGTAATGGTCAGGCGTCCTATTACTTTTGTCCTTATAATAAGGATAAAAGTAATGAGACGCCCGACCCCCGTGAAAACTAGCCGAGACATAGAGCTGCGTGCTGCATGCACACACAAGCACAAAAAAACAATGAACTTTCAAAACAAATTGATTTTTTAAAAACATGCTTTAACATGCAATAAAATAATTGTTGCTATCACTATCACACTATCACATTACTATCACATGCCCAGCCCTAACACACACACACACACACACATATATACATAGGTTATACATACACATATGGCCAATGCCGTTTGATTATGTTCTGCAATATGTAATTATTTTATGTTTATGAGCAAAATGTATGAACACGTATTTAACAAAGAGAAAAGATATCTAAAGTATATACACAGAACAAAGAGACATGTCTATCTGTCTATCTAGGTAGGTAAATATTGGACTGTTCTCACACGCCTATATTTACTCACCATCCTTAGTCACTATGAGCTGAATAGTGTGAGAGGTAGTGTAATTTTCCCCTTCATGCCTGAAGATGACCATACAAGTGTAGTCACCCGTATGGCTCATTGATGCATTAAAACTCATTTCATTGCCTCGCATTCCTGTAGAATTACAGTCCTGTAAGAGCAGATTTAGTGAAAATCAAAGTAAAGCTGCATATTCTTGACAAAGAATACATCCTTGAGCTAACTGCTTTCAAGCTAGCTTGATTATTGGTGGTGGTGGTGGACATGGGAGGTGAAACATGATACTACGAGTTAAACATGATATTACTGGTGCATGGTGATGTAATAAATAAGAAAACTGTAATAAATAAGACTTATTATTCAAACATTATAGCAAAACAAGAATCATGTTTGCTAAATAACACAATACAATGATTTGTGGTTAGTATGACCAGGGCCAATAACTAACTGGCCATATTGCGAGTATAATTCAGATTTTGAGGTAAATTTTATAGATTAAAAATATCTATAGATATCTATATTAAACTACATATTGACTGATTTGGCTCAGAAAAAATATCATTTTCCATTATAATTATCAATGTTGGTCACATAGGCCACAGAATAAGCCTAATAAATCACAACCCCCTAGAATAGGCTGAAAAATATCAGTCAGGTGTGTCCAAATGTACCGAATGACTTCATTCAGTTTCATCGGTCGAGTTAATGTTGTAAGCCACTGAGCCATACCTTCCACCACTGCATTTGCAATATCTGTCCTAGAGTCTCAGTGGGATCGTCAGTGCAGGTCAGCGTGATGTTGGTTCCTTCCAAGGCCGGTGTGAACGCCTCAGCTTTCGGACATGGTTGTTTTTCAACGTTGAGGAACACTCTAGTTTCAAAGCTCTCAAAGGTACAAGTGCTGTAGGAAAAACCATCAATTTATAGCAATTTCAGTCCTGCATTTGTTTTTATGGAACCATAAAATCAGTCAGTTTTGCGGCCTAATTTGTGTATGAACAGCCATTAATGGACTGGGGAATCAAAGTCTGTTTGAACTGTAAGTAAAGCTACGTTTGAAAATTTCCATGCTCAAACACACTTTATTTGAATCATAGCCACCAACTTTAGCAGGTGTGCACTGGACACCAGCCTTCCAGGACTGCAGTGGTACTATTCAAACAAAGCACTCACTCTCTGTAACCCCTCAATCCTCACTAGGGTTGCGGGCACGTGGAGCCTATTCTGGGGTCAATGGGATCAAGGCAGGGTGCACACACACAATACACTCATACCTACGGTCAATTTGGAAACCCCTGTTCACCTGACACGCATGTCTTTGGAGACCCCGGGGGAAATCCACGCCACTACGAGAAAAACATGCAAACTCCACACACACAAGGCCACACACACCTGGATTTGAACCTCCAACCCTGGAGGTGTGGGGTCTTTAAAAAATGAGGTTCCAGATGGAGTTGGACAACAACTTTAGCCACCCAGTTTATTTATTTATTTATTTATCCAAGCTTTGAAGGCACCTTTATTTTTAAGATACGATACGATAACCCTTTATTAGTCCCAAAGGTGGGAAATTGGCATTGTTACAGCAGTGGACAGAACAATAGAAGAAAAGCTGAAGCAGCATAACCATTAGGATAAAGGCTATTTAACACAACAGATTAAATATGAAAAATACAATTTACAATAATATACATATTATCTCAAAACATTTGTATGTTATATGACCCTAAGAGTTTGACTTGAATGTGCCTCTGTGAAATCCCCTACCTTGTACACACGTAAAGGCCACTGTCTGATGACACCGTCCTTAAAAACCACAAGGAACTGCCCTGAACTTTTATATGTGGAGTTGTTCTAACAGTGTGGTTATCTGTGGTCCAGCTGAACGTTGCGTTCTCTGTATCCTCGCAGGCGAGGCAGTGGAGTCCAACAGCATGCCCCTCCACGGCATACGTCTCCATCTGCTGGGCTAGAGAAGAAATAGACGGGGGAAAAAACTCATACACAGACACTACATGGACAAATGTTTTGGGACGCCTGACCATTCCACCAACGGGGACATTATTGACATTGCATTCAAATACATAGACTTGAGTATGGAGTTGGTCTCCCCTTTTGCAGCTCTAACTCTCCTCTTGGAAGACTTTCCACAAGATTTCGGAGTGTTTCCGTGGGCAATTTGTGTCCATTCATTCTGTAGAGCATTTATGTGTCCCAATACGTTTGTCCATATAGAGTGGCACAAACAGAAAGCGCGATGGCTATCTTCTCTGACTCAAACCTTCCTCTTCTACAAGGCTTGGTCATTAGAAAAAACAAGAATCCTTGAGCGTTAAAATTATTTACATTTTAGCTTCAATTATGCTAAAAAGATAGCATGTTTTGATAGCATGGACACTGACACTGCCTTCGAAACCAACTTTTTTCCAGAAAATGTCACACCCTTTTTCGACATACCAAAGACAAAAGACAAAAGCCTTCCAAGAAGAATGTAAGATGTCCTAATACTTTTGTCCATATAGTGTACTCGAACACGTAAGCAAAAAAATCAATTAAACCTCTCCCCAAAAGGGCAAAAACAAAGCAGAGTATCAAATAAACTAAAGCAGATTTAATAAACAGAACATGTTCCCCCCTCCCCCCTTAAAGAGACTTAAATACGTTTTCTTACCAGTGCATTTAAACATTGACACTCTCGTAGCCCAGCTTAATAGCATGATCAAAATTCCTTTCATTTTCTCCCTGACGAGAAAAATCCGTTTTGAAGAACAGGCTGGAGGAGCAAAACTGGGCTCAAATGTTAAACACCACTTTTAGTTTCTGTTCGTTTCTGCTGCAGAGTGAATCACACGAAGGACTACATTCGACTTCCTTCAAAAAGGAAACACACAATGTGGACAAAAGTGTTGGGAGACCAGTACACCAACAGGAACTTTAACGACATTCAAAATGGTTCCCCCTTTGCAGCTAGAAGAGCTTCCACTCTTATTGGAAGGCTTTCCTCAACATTTTGGAGAGCTTCTGTGGGATTTTGTGCACATCCATTCTGTAGAGCGTTTGCGAGGTCAGACACTGGTGTTGGACGACAAGTCCTGGCTCACAGTCTCCGTTCCAGTTAATCTCAAAGGTGTTGGATGGGGTTGAGGTCAGGGCTCTGTGTGGGCCATGTCTTTTTTTATGCTTGCTGTGTGCGCTTGGGCACAGTCATTCTGGAACAGAAAAGCTTCTTCCTCCGAACTGTGTCCACAAAGTTATAGCATTGTCCAAAATCTTATACTGAAGCATTAAGATTGTCCTTCACTGGAAGTAAGGGGCCACCTGAATTTAATAATTAAGAGATCTGTCCCAAAATTTTGTACATAAAGCCACTCAAGCTCTGCTAGCAAAAACATGGACAAGTTTGTGCACCCAGCCAAGCCTCCAGCAGAGGCTGACTCTTCATCAGCTGCAAGTTCAAGTGGGAGACTCGAGATGATCCTCTTTTAAGTTTTTTCTGACTGGGATCTGATTAATTTTCCCAGCCATTTTTGTGGAGACAGTTGCTTATTCTTGTTTATAACTTCAGTATAAAAAGTTTGGGAACCACTGCTATAGGACTCGATGGGGTAACTCCAAATACTTAAGGAAGATACAGGTGAACAAATTGTTCATTATAAAGGACGTAAATGAATGGGCCGGGTCACAGGAGGATATGGGAAAAGTAATGTGACACACCTCAGGGAAGGGCAAAACCTTCATGCTTCAGCACACCAAGACATTTTGGACAGTGTTATGCTTCCAACTTTGTAGACACAGTCAGGTGAAGAACCTTTTTTTATTCCAGCATGACTAAGCACCAGTGCACAAAGAAAGGTTCATAAAGACATGGTGGGATGAGTTTGGTGTCGAAGAACTTGACTGAGCCCTGACTTCAAACCCATCCAACACCATTTACGATGAATTGGAATGGATATTGCGAGCCAGACCTTCTCGTCCAACATCAGCTGCGTTCATGCGTGATTTATGGTCAAGCGTCACAATACTTTTGTCCATATAATGTAGATAAGTATCGATGAAACCCAATTCTGGTTGTCAAGCCAACCAGGACGCGAACGTGTGAAGAAGGAGCGCTCTGATTGGTTGTCACTCACTGTTGGTCGTTCAATCACTGTTTAAATCTCCGCTGTGATTTGTCCTCCTTAATCCTCTGAACTAACACTGCTTAATTCTGAAGGACTCACTTGTGTCAACTGCATTAGAAAGGAAAGACAGTTTATGTTTAACCTGGATCGTATCTTCTTCACGATTTCGAGGAGAGGAAACCATGTCCTACTGCCAACACCTACATGTATAAACATCAAAGTATTAGTAAGTACAGTATTACCTCTTACTAAGTAAGTTATTAGCGAATAGCAAGTAATGAAACAACAAGTATTACTGGTAGTAATGTGAGTGTGCAATCTCTCAAATGTCTTACTAAAACTCTGCACAGGTCATGAATTACACAATGCAATGCGTATAAAATGTTGTGCTGTAACTGTTACATGTAAAAGACAGCACGGTGTATAGAGGTTTTTTGAGGGCCATGACCCATTATTTCGTGACCTAAGTAACTTTAAAGCACTGTGTAAGGAAAAGGGGGTGCACAATGTGGACAAAGGTATTGTTTTTTTCGGTTTTTGACTAGGCCCCTTACTTCCACAGAGTGACAGTCCTAATGCTTCAGCATACCAAGACATTTTGGACCATGCTTCCAACTTGTGGACAAACAAATGTCATTAAAGTCAGGCGTCCCAATACATTTGGTCATATAACGTTAGTGTTGTTGAGACTCAGCCTTGGTTAACTTTTTACGCGTAAAAACAGTAAATAGTAGCGACTGTAAGATTTTTTCCTGGCTTGCCCCTCATTTCGTTAAACACGTTTTTATACTGTCTTACAAAATAAATAATCGACCCCCATGCTCTTAGATTTAATTTTGTTGCTATTGTAACCAAACTTTTTTCAACACATTTTAGCAATGGTTGCTTTTAAGTTGCTATGGCAACGCACTGCTTGTTGTGGTGGTCTGCATTCCAGCAAACGGAACTAATCTTTATAAAGTCGACTTCTCTGGTTATTTAACCTTACCATTTCCAGCTCTAACTGGTAAGTTGACTGTTGTGTCTTTGTTCATTTTATCCTTCCAAATGTTAGTCTGAGTTACTCTTCTACAAGCTTTGCGCGCTTGCACTGTCACTACGTGGACAAACGTATTGGGACACTCCTGTTTTTCAGGGCTTGGTGCTTCAGCATACCAAGACATTTTGGACAACGCCATGGTTTGTGGACACAGGTTGGGGAAGGTCCTTTTCTATTCCAGCATGACTGTGCTCCAGTGCATGAACTATGTTGATGGCCTGAGGGTTGGGGAGTTGTCCCTGCAATCAGAAGGTCGTGGGTTCGAATTCAATATCACCACTGAGGTGCTGTTGAGCAAAATACCATCCCCACACTTCTCTCTGGCTGCCCCACTTTTGAATGGGTTAAATGCAGAGAAAGAATTTCACACTGGGGCAGCAGGGGCAACAGGCAGCAGAGGCAGAATTTCACAGTGGGGCATATTGGGGCCTAGTAGTTAGGGAGTTGGCCGTGTTATTAGAAAGTTGTTGCCAGTGGTGAGGTACCTTGGAGCAAGGTACCGTCCCCACACACTGCTCCCCGGGCGCTGGGTTCCTGGCTTCCCACTGCTTCACTTGGTGAATGGGTTAAATACAGAAAATAATTTCATGCTGTTCACACTGAGTGCTGTGGTGTGTTCACTTATGACAGATAAACAAAACAAGTTCCATAAAGATATGGTTGGATGAGTTTGGTGTGGAATAACTTGACTGGCCCACACAGCCCTGACCTCACCCCCATCCAACACCTTAGGGATGAACTAGAACAGAGACTGCAAGCAAGCAACTTTCTGATCCTCATGAATGCACAGGATCCACAAAAACACTCCAAAATCTTGTGGAAAGCCATCCAATAAGAGTGGGAGCAGACACCACAGGATCCTCCATCCTCTCCAATGGGAGAGACAATGATGGACTAAAACTGGTGTAATTCAGTACAGTAGAGATAGAGATCTTCTAGTAGAGATCTTTTATCTATGCTGTTTGATTTCTGAGTTAAAGAGTTTTGCTGTTTGTCCATTTAATTTTCCCTTGAGTGCTCTTACTTAAAGACAAAAATTGGTTGATTTCTCATTCTTTTCCTCAGTCATTTTTGCCAAAAATGCCCCTGCTTGTTACGTCCCCTAGCGGCCACCAGCGGCCGCTGTGAGTTTATGTTGGTGTTTTTTCTTGTTTATGTTGACTTTGATTTTGTAAGTAGGTTCAGGTGTTTTCAGTTTAGTTAAGTGCTTGTGTTTAGTCATTGGTTCGTTTGGGTTTTGCGTTTTGTATTTAAGTGGTTTCGGTTGTGGGTTCTCCAAAACAGTTAATGGTTTGTGTGGATGCTTTTTGGTTTCTTTCTTTGAAGAAAACATATCGGCCCTTGTCCCAGGTTTTGATTTATTTAAGTTAAGAATAAAATCTGAACAAGAATGGAAAGCAGTCTCCATGCCTCCTGCTTCATGTCCGCACACGCCGACGTGACACTGCTATTATGGCTGTGGTTAAGGATGTCACCTTTAGACTGGATGCAGGAGTAAAATCACTTTCATTAAGAGCCTTCACAGTGCAGCCTGCAGGGGGAGCCTGAGGATTATACAGTCAAAGCTGGAAACAGAGAAGGTAGTCCATATTTTCCAACCCTCAATGTGTAACCTGGGGCATGCATTTTTTGCCTGAGCAGGTGCTCTACTGTGCAGTCTTGTGTCATACAAGTTATTCATGGATGAAAATAATCCGCAAATCATTTTTTTTTATTTATTGGAGTAATATGTCCGTCTACTCTTAGTTTAAAAATCGGCCTCAAAATTCAGTCTTTAAAAACATCTGCAGCAACATAATTCTTCACAGATGGTTTGTGACCTTCAAGTTGGGGTGTTGGGATGGTACTTTTTTTCCCAAAAGAAGGGAGGTCTCGCAAGATCCGTCAGCTCCTGAAAAAATGGTTTATCTCACAAAAAGAATAATTTGAATGTAAATTAAAACTGATGTCAATTTTATGTTTGATTTGAGAAATGAGAGAATGAAGCCATTCATACATGTGATATCTGGTCAAAATAAGTGTTATTGAAAGTACTGCTCTCTGCTAAACAAATTAGCACGTTTGGAAAGTGCTGAAATACATCAGTATATCATGTTTAATCCATTATAAGATGAATGCTATCAACTGATGAGATGAAAAAATCATTCAATCAGTCTTGTTTTTTTTTCCTGAAGTTTGTTTCTTTATTTCCTTTATGAGGTTAATAAATCTATTCCAGTTGATACCAGTGTATTGTAACTGACGCTTAAGACATTTGCGTATGGCTTATTTTCACCATGTCTATCTACCGAATGACAGATGCTTTGGATTCTGAAGTGTGAAAAGGTTTATTACTCCTTTCTGTTTAGAAAAGGAGCAGCGTGTGGAGGGTGTGGAGACCCACCAGATCTGCTTTGTGTACAGTTTGGAAAGGTAGCACTATAGTCCAGAAACTGAGAGGATGAAGAGCACACTGAGGTCTCGTAGATCATCTAGCCCCACCAAGGCCAACTCCTCCAGCCGCAGCCCAGCCAGACAGTCTCCAGTGAAGGTGCATTTACATTTACATTTACAGTATTTACCAGACACTTATCCAGAGCGACATACATCAGCTACTGATGCGCTGACAACAGACAGTTTAGCCTTAGAGGTTACACTTCTTGCTTGTGGCTAAAATTACTAAATATCGTTTTATGGTTCGGTTTCCCATTCAGGGTTTAAGCCTAATTCTCTACATTTCTCTTAACTGATGAACTTCCATTTGGGGTGTTATGTAGTTCAGGGATATGCTTAATCTTTGTAGGTAGACAGTAAATGACAAAATAGTCATATGTGTAAACCTGTACAAAATGTCAATTGAATGTGAATGTAATTCTTACATAACTAAGTTTGTATTATGTAGTGTGTCTTTTCATATTTGTTTAAAAAGATCCGCAAAATGGCAATAGCAGCTGTAGACTTGCATTGCACTGTGTTCAGTGTGGTGGCCTGAGCAGTGGGAGTTCTTTCAGCATAATCACGGTTTTCACAGTGTCTGTATGTATGTGTCTGTTTAAGGGGGGCACGTATGACTCAGAGTTGATGAGGCTGTTGCGAGAGAGGGATGAGCTGCAGAGCATGCTGGACAAATACGAGCGGCACCTCGCTGAGGTCCAGGCCAACGTCCGAGTGCTGACAGCCGAACGGGACAAGACCAGAATGCACTACCAGCAGGTGGGTGGGGGGGGGCTGTCCAGTCTGTCTATATTCAACTAGTGTCCAGTACAGCAGTTCTCAACCATTCTACGCTATGTTTTACGCCCCCTTTTGTAGATAGGTATAGGTATAGGTAAGATATGGAAAGATAAACAAAGTAACGGAATTAAAAGTTTACGGCATTTAGCAGACACTCTTATCCAGAGCGACGTACATCGATGCTTAAGTAGTCTACATCTGTTCTTCATACCTGTAAAGCTACACTAAGATCAACATCTGCTTTTAACCAAGTTACTGCCAGGTATGTTACACACCTTAACAAACCCTGTCAAAAGAAAAAGGTACAACCCTCCATGACTCACAGTTTCAGACCTAGCTGTCTAATATTACTGTGCACATGCAAATAGTGAATATTTCCTTTAAATATATAGATGAGGAGGCTTTAAAAACAAATGTTTGGGATGGTTTCTAAACATCATACCTGTTTAAGCATGTAATGCTTAAAGTAATAGTTCAGTGATAAAGAAAAATCTCTTACCTCAAACATAGTTGATGGCATGCGGTTTTCAAGATCCTAATAGTTAGTAGAGATGTGCTGCCGTTATATAATCATATTTTGGCTGATTGACTACATCTGGAGCAATTGTTCCCAATTAATTTAGTGTTAAACGATTTAAGATTTCTTTTTTTGTGTCAGTTGTATATGCAATAAACTATGTTTTCTTCTTGCAGTTCATTAAAGATTTCAAAAAAAGTAATCGTTGTTTCTAGTGAGACAATATGCTACATCTACTCCATCACTTATAGATTGTAACTGTGATTATTTCATAGTATTATAACAAATAATTCATTAAAAAAAAGAAAAAGAAAAAATGCATGCGCACATTGCTATTAATATCCCTGTGTTTTTGCAGGCTCAGGAGGAAATAGCAGATCTGCGGCGTATGGTGATGAAGTCAAAGACATCACAGGGGTCTAAATGCAGCGTGACGGCTCAGAGCATCCTCAAACGCGTGGAGGCTGAGAGGGAGGAGGCTTTGACTGACCTGCACCGCATGAGCACTGAGAGAGACAGCCTGAGAGAGAGACTCAAGGTAATATACAAAGAAAAACAGCCACATATACAGGGTAGAAGACAGAGGATGTCTGTGTGAGGAAGTGAGAGGGAGATCTGAGGTAGGATGCAAGGTGTGAGTGCCTCAATCACTTTCAGGCCACCTGAGAAAATTATGCTTAAATCTGGGCAGTGAGAATTTTTTTGTGGGTATAAAGAATAAATGCAAAATGGAGGACATTAAATTGTGTATTTTCCTGGAGGAAAGCTAGTATTTATAGTGATGATCCAAGATCTCGTTCAACACTTGAATCAAATGGACATTAAAGAGCTTGTTCAGTCAGTGATGCTAGTGTTGCAAACAATAAATGAACCCCATTAGTCACCATTACTGAAATGATAGCATGCTAACTGATGACTGCTAGCTTCCATTTATTGTTAACAGCAATGGTTATCAGAGGTGCACAGCTCTGGTCCTGGAGGGCTGGCGTCCAGCACGGTTTCTTCATTTCCTTGCTCAAACGCATCTGAACTCATCTGGTAATTGTCAGGTTTAGTGGGTGTGCTTGAGTAGGGAATTGACCAAATTGTGCTAGACACGAGAGCTTCCCTGTACTATTCCTTTAAAAAGGGGCAGTTTTATACCCTTTGAGATGAAGAGAAAGACTTTAGAAGTAAACAGACATGGTAAGAATGCCAGAGAGAGAGAGAGACAAGGGCTACATTTACATTACAAGCCCTAGAGCTCAATTCCGATCTTTCAGCTTTGATGATTTGTGTTTGTAAGGCATCAAGAGTTAACCAACCAGCGCTCTAAAACGGTTGTGATGACACCCATCCCAAACAGTGCCACATAAATCACAGCGACAACAAACGAACAAAGTAGCAGCACAAACCTTCAGCTCTGATCAGCTCTCAGTGAAGTGTTGCCAAAATGTTTGTTACAAGCACTCAAGTTTAAGCTGTAATGTGCATGAAATGTGCATCACTGACTTCTTTGTCACACGTTCTGATGCCACGAACCGCCACCGCGGAATTACGAAAACACTGTAATAAATCCGATCAGACTGGCCACACTGAGTTGCATGTCCAGAGGTCTAATAAAAAAAATGTGTCTTGGATCTGATTTGGCATCTCTTTTGGCTTTCAGTCTGACTGAAAATTCAATTATGCTGGAAAATCAAGGTCTCAGTAGGATCTCTGGTATATGATTCAAGATGTGTTTAACCTATGACACTGTCTGTAACAGAGATTAAAAAAAACACTTATAAGCCAGAGCCTCAACTAAACACATGAACCAACTTAATTTATTTTGGAGCATCTCTACAGTGTTATTGTTTTTGTAAAGTCACAAGCCTGCATGATGTCTGCTACATGTTGTTTATATGACGCAATCATGGAAACTCACTCGGCTAATAGTCATCTACTAATAAACAATAAGGAGCTGAATCATCTCCCAGAGGAGAGTACGGGGAATACTGTGCATAGAGATATTAATAGCATTTCATAGTATGTGTGTAAGGCGTTTTCAGTCCTGAATGTTTTTCCGTGTGTGTGTGTTGTGTTTCAGATCTCTCAGGAAACAGCTATAAGTGAGAGAGCTCACCTGGAGCAGAGGGTCGAAGACCTGCAGAATGCAGTGCTGACAGTAAGACCTCACTGGGATCTTTTAACACTCTGGGCTCTGTACAACGTACTTCAGATGTAGTCACTCAGCCAAGACATCGTAGCACTGGAGCTACGTGACGAATGCCGATGACTGTGCAAGCTGCAAGTCTAAATCGTCCCATATTTGTCTTAAACTGCTGTTAAAATGATAAGCGATCTCAGGTAGGCTTGGTAAAAGAGATAAAACAGGAACCACCTTAACACCTGAATATAGTCAGTAATTTGACCTGTTTTATGTATATGTGTGTGTTTAGGTTGTGCAATGTCAGAACATTATACTATTAACAAAATTAATTACAAAACTGATGTGTGTGAAGACTTGCACAACTCTAACTGGTGGATACAAGCTTTCCTTACCTGTTATCTTAATTTGCCTCGTAGTTCAATTTTGTTTTAGATCTTTACTCCGTTTTGAGTAATGTCCAATTCTAAATGCTAACTAGGACTCCCCGAATCATACAATAATATAAACACTAGGAATGTTAAGATCCGACAAAATGAAAACTGACCACCCTCTCTGCTTTTCCTTTACAGTTCTTGCTCCTTATACATGCACATACATATATTGCCAGGATGCATTAGCAATAAATTGCTAAATCTAACTAAATTTAACCCTATCATCCACTCTAACCCTAACTTACCCTCAGTTCTAAACCTAGACATATCCCTGATCTATATCTTAATCCTAACAGTGTTAAGGATCACCAGATAGTTGATTAATTACACAGGTCAACATTTTTTTTGTTGTTGCAATCATCAGAAACCAAAACACACTGTTCTAAACCAGTTTTTCCTGCTGATTTCAGATCTGCTTTCAGTTTTTTTCAGTCACATTAACTTTTTGAATTCTGAGTAATATTAGATTTGCAATAGACTTGCATGCATTTTTTATTAAACCACAGTCACCAATCAAGGAACTGTTTCAATATTTTCAGTGTGAAGTCAGAGGTGCACACTGTGGCATAGATATAATGATCAGTGTCTGTCAGATACCACTGTTTCTTCAAAAACGCTCAGCATATGATTATTATATGCTAATTATACCAACTATCATGCAATATATAACTAGCTCAGCATGAAATCAGCCTGAAAAACACTACAAAACATAACACCCACATAAACTTATCTCTGATGATTTTAACGTGTTGACATGTGTAATTTGACCATGTGTAGATAATCTCTATGGTACTGTGCAACTGAAGTGGGACTGATTGTGTAAATAAAGTGGGACTGATTGTCTGTGCAGCTGGAGCAAGAACGAGGGGAGCAGAAAAGCAGGCAGGCCCAGATGAGGGAGGCAGTGATGGGACTAGAAGAGGAGGTGCGCGTGCTGGCCAGAAAACTGACCACTAGCGAAGACGAGATCACCCGCCTCAAGAGTGAAGGCACCATGCTGAGGTTAGCACAGTGGTTTAAACATTTTTAAAACATTCAGTAATCCTAAACAATGACTAGTATTTTGAGACTTATGTTTTGCTTTACTTCTTTTATGTTCAATATAATAGGAATAGTACTTGATTATTAATCTAATCAGTAATGATATCCCTATATTTTTCATTTTCATTATACTATGAATAATATATGAATAAACCATAGCAGTTACTGAGTAATATATTTTAAGATAATTATTAGCTGTTATATATAGCTGTATGCAAACTGTAACCTTTGCATATGACACACGTACATTCAACACAGGCTTGCTGTGATTAGACCTTGTCAGTCTTGTTTTGCAGCACAGCACTGATGTTATATGCTCTATTCCAGGAGTGTCAAACGTACGTTCCTGGGCAAAAACCGACCTGATAGCGCGTTCAATCCGGCCCACTGGATGACTTTTGAAAGTAAAAAAATTAATAAAAGACTGAACTCGAAATTCGCAATAAAATGAAATTCCTAAATCATTGACAAGGGTGTTGGTCAGAGGAGAGGGGCGCACTGTAATGTTGTGTCATTCACGAACGATTCGTTCAAAAGAATGAATCTTTTAAGGGAACGTACTGAACCGAATCACTTCCTCAAGTGATTCATTTGTTTCTCAGTTCAGTTGAGCGCCGCTGGAGGGAGGCAGGCATACGTTTGTAAAAATAAACTCGTTTATAAATCATGATGTTTTAAGTGTCCTGTCCTATTGTATGCCACTGAACTGGTCTACTCGGCAAATTGGGCTCAGTGAGTGATCCGTTTACTGAACGTATACCTGAACGGGATTCAATTTTGTGAAAACGGCGTGACATCTGCAGGCAAATGGTTGCCACCAATCGCTATATGTATAATTTCTACATTATTTTTGTATATGACAAGACAAATTGCCTTATGTTAAGACTAAATTCTGTCCCAATTAAATGATACAACTTAGTGGATGATGCAAAACTTTATTTTGGTATAATAAGCATAATCTAGAATGCTTTGCCTTTCTTATGAGCCATTTCTGATTCCAACTAATTAATTTACTACAAGTCAAGTTATTATTTGTTGTTCCTACAACAAAATGACGACTTTTGTGAGGCACTGTATGTTATAGGGCTGTAATGGTACAAGTATTGGTAGCAAACGGTCACGGTACATGGGTCATGGTTCAGTACATGATGTCGTACGGAGAATACACGGTACCACGGAGAAGACATGATTGAAGTAATGTAGGATCGTACGGAATCACAGCGGGACCAAAAAGTGCCAGTAAATCGTAAACCTGGGTCGTAGTGTGGTGCAATAGTGCCACCTACTGGTGTAACACTTCTGCTACCTTAGACATACATGAAAATATAAGCAAGAGTGTGTGTTTACTGGTTAATACACTGCTGTTTATTTAAAATAAACAAAAACAA
>JBBPCY010005470.1:0-15990 GCA_037974405.1 Brachyalestes nurse
CTGCAGCCCAATGTGTAGTTTCGTGTATTCACCTGTGGGGGCAGTAATCATTCTCTCCAGATTGTTTACGTGTTGGGTTTTGTAGTTTTACATTGTGAACGCAGTAACCACGTTTTCTTCACGTTCGTCAGGATTTCGGCAGAATTTGACGGCAAGAAAACGCGCAGCCACACGAACGCGCAGCCGACCGAGCACCGGGGCTGAACGCCCGTGTGGACGCTGTGATTTACTCCAATCAGTGTTGCCAGATTGGGAGGTTTCCCGCCCAATTGGTCGGTTTTGAATTCTACTTTGCGGGTAAAAATTGGCTTGGGCGGGTTAACAAAACTGTATCACTCAAACAGGTAGATTTCACATTTTGAGCGGTTTTGAGTGCATTTTGGCGGATTTTGGGCATATTTTGGGCTGGAAACAATCAGCAGAATCTGGCAACACTGACTCCAATGAGCAGAAAAACGCTCACCTAACGCCACGAACACCAGAAAAACGCCTGATCCAGACGTGTGAACGAGGCCTAACGAGTTTAGTTTGTATTATTTTACCTTGCCGTATCTCTCTGTCCTATTGGGTATTAACCGGCTCTATTTCCTCTGCTCCACACACTTATGCACAATTTTGTGCTGTTCATCTTTTTTGAATGTTTTCATTTTTGACATTAAAATTTGACTGTGATGATTCAGTTCATTATTTGACTCAATTCCCTTTTGATGCAGAAAACCGCAGAAAATGTGCCTGACATCCATATGTAAATATGTTTCCATTTTCACTTCATAAAAGCGTTCAGTGTTATGTCGTACTTTATAGTGCCCAGATCTAACACTGTAGCCAGAAGCTAAAAACTAATGGCATGATAATATGTTATTCACCATAGAAAAATACAATATGTTGCAATACAATACAGTACAAAAGGTTGCACTGTTGAATAATATTAAATAAGAACATTATGATTTCAATACAGTGTCGAATAACAGAAATAACAGTGTACAGTGAAATGTAAAACTGTATCCCCCAAGAGTCTTTCAAACCACAGTTAATGATCAGAACCAGGCCTCTGGGTCCATCCTGTAAAGAGTTGGAGAAAAGGGGGCGGGGCTTGTGCCATGCACAGACCAACGCTCGTTTATTTTTATTATTCATAAATTGTTATTCTTGTCTTATCTTGTTAGTTGTTGTGTTCAAAGTAGAGCTGCACAAAGTATTGAAAGTTCAGTCCTTTTCTATATTGCATACAATTCAATGTTCTCTGTACTTTCAGTTATGAGTAGTTACATTTCTACAATTTCACCCATTGTGGCAAAAAAAACCTACTCGTTAAAAGAAACCGAGCCACAGACACCTCGCCCCCATCCACGCCAGCCCTGACCACCCGCTCCCAACCTCCCCCCAGCAATGTTTGACCAAACGAACATACATGCACCCCAAAACATGAGCATATTTAACAGTCAACAAAACAAACCTCATCCCCTTTCCCAAAATGAAAACACCTGCATCGGTCACCAAACTGAAAATGCCCTCGGGGCGCATGGCCCACACGCCAAACCTACTGATGCAGCAGAAATACTGATTATTTTTAAATAAGCTAGCACCATTTTTCTGTGTTTAGTAAATATTTAGTATTCAGCCAGTGATGGCCTTTCTACTTTTTTTTTGCCATAGTAGTGTTTGGAAGCAAACACTGTCATACTACATTTGGCTTCAGTATCAAGGTCTACATTTTTGGCATCATGACATTCAGACCACTCTGAGCCCAGATGTGCAGCACATAATCAGATCTGTGCATTCATTTTAAAACATAAAATATCAAAATATCCTTGGAATTGAAACAGAACATGTTTTATTGCACTTCTAGTGCTCAATCCAGCATCTAACACTCTTCAGTTTCTATTGCTGACGGGATTCCGCGCTGGACCAAATTTACCATTGGCCCACCGAGCATTTGCCCAGCATGCCTGATGGCCAGTCCAGCACTTTGTTTTAGTACACTTTTTTGTTTTAGGCCTACAGAGAATGTTGTTATATCTTTCAAAGCACTTGTTCTGAATGCACTTTGTTCATACACTTCAGATTATTAAAATGCACTTGAATTCACTAGTTTTATGAGAGAAGATATTTAATTGTATAATATTTCAGCTATCTTGCTTTTAGGCTATTCATGAGTGGGGCCAAGTAAAATATTTTCTTTCAAATGTTATTTTATATTGTACATTGTTTGAATGCTAAATAAATATTGTCATAGTTTTGTAACAGATTTATTCTTTTAATAATTTTATAATAATTTCTTTCGGTTTTCGGTTTTGGTTTTCGGCCAAGTGTTTCCTCATTTTCGGTATTCGGGTCCAAAAAAAAAAAAAATAATTTCGGTGCATCCCTAGTTTGTACCTGATACTTTTTTAAAGGCTGTTTTTTGTTGCCTTTGCTTCTTTTTGAGTGATTGTGTTCAATCGTTTTGACATTAGTATATTTTATCTGGTGCTTTTCCAGTGGGACAAGGAACCATGCAGTATCGCCAACAGATTTCTCCATTAGAAATAAAGCGATCCGTACCTGACCCGTAACAAAGCTGCTAGATGGCAGGGCTGAAAGTTGCCAAGCTAACTCCCTCAATGCTTTCAGGTTGGTCTAAATGTTGTCATGACAACAGACAAACTCAGAAAGAAGCACTCTCTAGACAAAAAAAACAACAACAACAAACTAACTGGGAAAACGTTGAAGTACAATCACTACTGTCTGAAGATACATAGTAGTGGGAGATTTTAATGCTGTTAAAAACGCAAAGGTGCACCAGGACATCATCAAGGTTAGGTTTCCATCACACGGCTAAACAACGCTGAGAAAAAATAAAAACCTCAGACAAGACTATAAATAATAAAAGACCACGATACCAAAAGCAGCTTTGACAGAAAACTCCATGGACGCAGTTTTGGGATGACAGACCAAAACTGTGAGGAGAGAACTGAGCAGTCAGAAACACGGTTAGGGGGCTCAGATACATTTGAAAATTAAAGCGTGCCACAAATTTCATTTCAAGAGCCTTTAGATTCTTCCACCTACCTCTGGAGAGGCGCTTGCACCTTCAAGCTAACATTCGATCTAAACCTGTCTGGATGCTTTTATGGTACAATAACTAATAAACAGAGTGAAACAGCTTTAATGACCACATTTATATTTGTATGTTGCAATAACAAACGAACAGAGCAAAACAGCTTCAGTAACCTCACTAATTTCTACATGAGACTAAAAGTATGAATGTCTGAATTATTTGGTCTCACTTTTTCTGCTCACCTGTATTCTAGACCAGATTAACCATCACCAGGGTCTCTTGCTCACCAGTCCTACAGACCAGTTTTGACCACCATGGATCACCTGTATGCGTTGACCCCTATAGAACCAACATTACTACTCACATAGACTCAGACAGAGGCTTGTGCTACTAATTACAGACTCTAAATGATCATAGCACTATTAACTTCAAACTCTACTGCTTAGTGTACAAGTCTATAGGTCTACTTCTGCCTTTTTATATACTGTTAACCGTTTCCAAAGTGATTCTTTTATTCTCTCTCGCAATAGACAAGAGGAAGATGGGTTCCCCTTCTGATACTTGGTTCCTCCCAAGAATTCTTCCCCCAGCTTTACTGCCTCACTCGCCCTTGGCTTGCTCACTAGGGGCTCGGACCCTGATTCTGTAAAGCTGCTTTGCAGCAACATCAGTTATAAAAAAGTGCTACAGTAATAATTTTAATTGGATGATTAAGTGTTTCTAACAACTCTGCAGTTACAGATTAACAACAATTATTAACCAAGTAATTACAAGCATTGTATTCACTGTTACAGCTGGATTACAGAGCAGTGTTATCAACTTTGAGATTTTACTTATGGAATTACATTAGGGAACACTTTGGTAAATACAATACAAAACCTAAGTTAATAGTATCAGTTGTTCCAGAAGTTGTTCTACCATAATCCAGTTGTAACATCACCCACCAGTAGTTACATAACTATTATTAATGCATAACTACACAGTTATAATGGCCATTTAATATAAAGTTGGAGCTTTATTTGGATGAAGACACAACGCACAGTGTTTATTCATGTCATACCAAAGCCAAGAAATCCCAGAGCTAACAGAGAGCCTCATTGAAAGTAAACTGAAAGAGAAACGAGCATTTTGTCAGCAACACATAAAGCAGAAGACAGAAATCAGCATGGAGATAGGGGTGTTGCAAAAAAGAGACGATGCAAAAAAAAAAATCCTGAAACGTAGCATAGTATTAGTGTTAGTCTCCTACCGAGCAGCTTCGAGTTCAGACTTGCCACCTTGTCGCTCTGAGCTCGGTGCAGTAATTCCTCAGACTTGCTCCGGCTTGCTGGCTTCCTGATACACTGCATGTCGGCTCTTTTTCCTCAGCAGGAGCATCGAGATCTCTCTGGGGACGCCTCGCTGTCTTCGCCCAGGGGAAAGTTTCTGTGTTTGTTTCCCTCTGTTTGTTTCTCTTTTCCTTGGGCGTGTACCTTCCAAAGTTCACTCCTTGTGTTACAGCGTCCTGCAGTTCCCCGTTCAGACCTTCAGCTCCACTTGACGCTGGAGGTTGTCCTTTTATCTGGGTCGGTTTTATGAAGCCGTAACACGGACT
The DNA here is from genome assembly GCA_037974405.1 of Brachyalestes nurse. Taxonomy (NCBI): domain Eukaryota; kingdom Metazoa; phylum Chordata; class Actinopteri; order Characiformes; family Alestidae; genus Brachyalestes; species Brachyalestes nurse. The sequence continues at coordinate 4,635 of JBBPCY010005470.1, forward strand.
GAACGATTAAACGCATGTAAAGAGACGATGACATCCTCAGTCTTTCAAACTGAACAGCAACAGCCAGGCTGCCTTGGAAACACGTCCATGTGAACAGAGTTTCTGAAGCTGTATCGCCACCTATTGATTAGAGTGTGGTGCTGGGGTTCATATGACTTTCAGGCTTTTCAGATATACTGTATATGGACAAAAGAATTGATCATTACACCAACAATGACATTGCATGCAAATACAAACATTTTTAATATGGAGTTGGTCCCCTCTTTGCCACTCTAACAGCTTCCACTTTCCTTGGAAGGCTTTCCACAAGATTTTTGAGTTTCTGTGGGAATTTGTGCCCATTCATTTTGTAGAGCATTTATGAAGTCAGGTACTGATGCTGGACGAGAAGGCCAGGCTCACAATATTCGTTCCAGTTCATCCCAAAGGTGTTGGATGGTTTCCTGGTGGTTCTGAATACTGAGTGGGCTAAACACCTAGGCACCTTGTATGTTTAGGTCTGTCGCAGTAGGCCTAAACATTTATTTAATTTAAAAATCTCAATACGCCAAAGATGAGAATGATTGACAGGCATAAACTTATTTTTGCATACATATAAACAAAAACTGGTTAGGACAAAAACCCATTAAAAGAAATACATCTCCTAGTCACTTATCAGTAGAAATCAAAAAACATTCACAACAAATTTTAGAAAATGCTCTAAAAAGAGTTTTTGTCTATTTCTGTCAGTTCACTTGTCATGAAATGTTGATGCAATGTAAAGGGCAGCAGGTGTCCTATTTTACAGTCTCTTTTCTCCTACTTAACATTACACTTTACATAAGCTGGGAGTTATTCTCCATGATTTTTTCAGGCAAAAAATCCAATGTACACATTTTTACATAAGCCAAGACATGTTTTACGTTTACTGTTGAACTGGAGCTATAAGACTAATTTAGCTAGGGAGTAGTATAAGCTTATCACACCAGCTATCAGGTTATATCAGTCAAACCAGCTTGTTATACTGTACTGCAGACTCCTTCCCCAGGCGCTCTAGTGGCCATTCCAATAGTAGAATAGAACTCAATCCTGATATGTTTAACAATATGCACAAATCCAATATTTGTCCTTCATCTCACATTAGGTATCAGATTATCTCAGATACAGTTGACTGAAATGTTGTGATGCATGTTGAGCTGCTAGTGAGCAATGTAGGTTTGTTTGGTCAGGTGAAAGGCAAGGACTGAAAAGATCAGTGATTTCTATGATAAGTAATGGGTCAACTGAGGTGATAGATACAAGGTTTGTCCTGACAATGATAATATGCTGCCAAGATGCACATAGAAAAAATGTGGCATATCCCTTTAAGCAAGCACTGGGGAAACCAGTTTAACCTTGTGTCTGTTCATATAGCTCTGTTGATTTAGCCACACTCACATAACACACACACGTTTGCACATTTCACATCATTAATGCAGAAAATAATTGCTAATCTATGACTATTTGCAATCACCAAACACAGGGTGTTTACTGTACTAACCAAGTTCGTGAATGGCAAACACACACCCCTCATCATCACACACCCCTCTTAGTAAGTGTGAAAGGCCACAACAAAAGCCAGTGCTAAAGCATCTGCCCATTTTCTTTTATTATAAGTTTCTCAGCAGGTGCTCCATGGAAATCAACCTTGTGCTTCTGATGAAGCAGGCAGAGGTCAGGCTGGTATTCCTTTAACAAAAAAAACAAGCATGTCCTCTAATGACATGTTGGTCTAAAGCTTGTAATTATTTGTAGTAAGTCATGAAAACACCTCTGTATAATCATACAGGTGAGCCTATGATTTGAGGCACCATCCCGTGTGGGGATGGGTGGGTGGGGGGTTGTGGGGGTGTGAGAAGAGCAGCCAGTGATAGGGCGGATTATGTGTTATGCGACCCGCTCCGCCTGCTTGTCAGCTGGAATGTCCCTCTGGGCCAACTCTGGAGTCGCACTTTTAAAGAAATATTTGGCAGTAGGCGGTTACGGAAATGGCTTAGGTTAACAGGGGTCTTACAGCTCAGAAGAAAACAGAGTTAAACATACACTACCCATCAAAAGTCTTTGTACACAATGAGATTTTCCACATTTGCATGTTGCTCACTTAATGCTTGCTAAAAATACACAGTATTCTTTAGAGTATGTTCACCATTTGACTACCTTATTAGATAGAAAATGTCATTTTTTATTCATCACTACTGACCTATAAAAAGCTACCTAACATAATAATTATTATAATGAGGATCACCGGATAACTGTTAGATATTTAACAACGAATGAACTAGTTACGGTTAACTAGTGCGTTTAGAGTTAAAGGACAATCTAGAATTTGTCTGTGCATCACCACACAACCAGTTAATAGGATGTCAGGCATGCACTCGTGCAAGTTCTTTTATCTTATGAAGAAAACCTGTTTTATTTGACATATGTGCATTTATAGTTGTTCACTCAACAACTTTACGATACTTAACAAGAATGAAAAAAATCTGCAGTTTATTAAATAAACGTATAAGTGGTAAAAACCTGTGGTGTCCAAAAGCTTTGACTGGTGGGGTACATAGATTTTTTTTTTTCATTTTGTGTTCACAGTGCAGGGCCACTTGAGGCCAACTGGTTTGCCTTCACTGTAATCTCCAATGATGCAAATCATAAATATTTGATTCATTTTGTCAAAGATGGACATGTCCCCCCTGGAGCTGTCCACGGTACCACCCAGCCAAGACTCGTCCAACCCGTCTACAACACATATGAACCCATTTTGAGTTTATATCTATAGCTTTGTATATATTTATTACATGTACGTATATTTACATCTATACTTTATATAGTTTAGTATGCAAAAGTTTTGGATGCCCCTATTGAAATTGCCTGTTTTGCTGTTTTTTTTTTAAGTAAAATGAACATAATTTGAAGCAAACATTCTTAGGCATAATGACAGTTCATTTGCTGGATTTAGCATTACAGAGGTGAAAAAAAAACTTAAATGTGTCCTATGCAAAAATATATAGCACATATTTGATCTTTTCCCTGAGGTTAAATTCAAATAAATGTGTGTGCACGGATTTAGTTTTATTCCCCATGTTATAGAACAATAGGTACAGTTTGCAATGTGACTGATTGGAGTGGAAATGGCAACAGCCCTTTGTGAAATCACTAACACGTGTTCTTAAAAATGCACTTTAAGCACGATCTGCTCTTTAACTGAGAATTCTTTAAAAATTCGGGTCATATGTAGTTTCAAACCCAGTAAAGGCAGAAAAATAAAGCTGAAACCATATGCAGAACTGCAGAGAGGTTTCAGTCAAGCTCACCTTGCTTGATCACGGTGCCGTTTGGTTCCATTTTCGCGTCCAGATGCAGTTAGTGTTGGAGAAGTTTGAGCAGAAACACAGAGCATGAACCCCAGAGAAACTCACTCAGTGCCCATCCTGCGCAAGACTGACGATCTGAGCGCCTGCACCGTGTATAACCATGCAAAACAGCGCCACCTCGTGGACATAACCATTCAGAGTACAAATAAACGACCTCAAACTGTGGCAATTAGACTATATGGACAAAAGTATTGGGACACCTCTTAATTATTGAATTCGGGTGGCCCCTAACTTCCAATGAAGGGTAAGCAGACCAAGACATTCTGGACAACGCCATGCTTCCAATATTGTGGACACTGTTTGGGGAAGAACCTTTTCTATTCCAACATGACTGTGCCCCAGTACACAAAGCAAGGTCCATAAAGACATGGTTGGATGAGTTTGGTGTGGAAGAACTTGACTGGCCCGAACAGAGCCCAGACCTCAACTCCATCCAACACATTTTCGATTAACTGGAACGGAGATTGTGAGCCAGACCTTCTCATCAGTGCCTGACCTCAGAAATGCTCTACAGAATGGGCACAAATTCACACAGAAACTCAAAAATCTTGTGAAAAGCCTTCAAAGAAGAGTGGAAGTTGGATCAGCTTCATATTAAAGTCTATGTATTTGACTGCAATGTAATAAGACTCCCTGTTGATGTAATGGTCAGGCATCCTAATACTTTCATCCATATAGTGTATATTTACACAGTATGAAGATCTTAGACACCTAAAAAAATATTTTAAATTGTTTAGATGAGCAGTGAGTGTTTTATCACATTAATATTGCGATACATAGTAAATGAAACTAACAAGATAAAATCTTTTTGGAATTGAACCTGTGTTCTCTTCAGCTCACAAAAACACCTAGTAATCATCACCTCTGGTTTCATTCACTAGCACTGTAAAGAAATAGTGACATTTCAGGCATTTCGCATCAGACCTTTCTAAATTACACTGTTCATGTTTGAACAGGTGAATTATGACAAAATGTGGAAAAATCGGTGAAATTTATTTTGCATGAAACTGAATGGAAGAAGTTCTATTGGCAGCGCAGCTAGAAGGACAATATCACCAATGTCAGTCATAAGTGTGGTATGAACTTTTTCAGAAATCCTGAATCAGAACATACTGTTAAGTTCCTGTTATATTTCTACATGTCCTTTCGGCTTAAAACATCTACCCAGGTCACGACAGCATAGGCCTTTTCCCTCGCTCCTGGCCATCTCGGGTGAAATGGCCTGGTCAGACTGACGTCAAAGCTTAAACATTAAACGAAGCAGGCCATATTTTCAAAGCAGGAGAGTACTCGGGCAGAACGAAATCATTTGTCCCTGATTCGGGGGAAGCTTGTGTGGACATCTTGCTTTTCTGATCGTCCATGTGTGGTTTGGCCCTGCTGAAACAAAAGCGATGGACTGGAGGGTGGCATGTGAGTTCTTGTGACACTCAGCACTCCCATTCATTCCTGGCTTACTCCCCCAGCACAGTCAGCGCTGGGGTGAGTGCGTTTCAACACTGGCCCCATCTGTAGTTTCTCCAAATCCAGGGGGCCAGGGGCGGGTAAGAAGAAGACACTGCCTTTCAAACTTAGATAACACAAGCGGGTGGTTATTTTACAGCCACGATTATTTTTCAGCCAAAAAAACTCAAATTTACACAGTTTACCATTATGGTCAATGTGGTAGATGAGCTATGACATGTTTTACATGTTGGTTTTGCACTGGAGCTGGGTTAATGTGGTTAAAAATATAGTATATCAGGCAAACAAATGGTTAAATGGCTCTGAGAACAATTAAAGCAACATACACTATTGCTACTATAAAAAAGGGTACATAAACACCTTAAACACAACTTATGTTTGGTGTCAGTTTGACCTCATCCAGTAATTAATGTGTCTAAATAAATAATTTATATGATTTATTTGGTTTCACACACTATTAACCTGATATGTTTTCAGGGTCTTTACACATTTTGTACACATCCTGTGTTCATTGGGGTCAATTGGACCCCAGGTTGTTTTACCTCTTTAAAAACGTGTAAGAAATATCAACGTTTTACACTCATTAGTTTTGGTTGTTTTGGATGACACTGAGGGCTTTATAATGTGCAGTTTTATTGTCTTAAGAGAAATATTCCCTCTGATTTAGTGTCAAACGTAATAAACATAATCACATGGGTACGAGTGTGAGAACCACTGATAGTTCACATGATATTGAAGAGGAAGAACATATTTTTTACCAGAACTGATTCAGAATGCAGCTGCGAGGTTAGTCTTCAATGTTTCTAAATTCTCACACACCACGCCTCTACTATGGAAACTTCACTGGCTCCCTGTGGCCGCTCACATTAAGTTTAAAACCTTAACACTTGCCTTCAAGGCCAAAAATGAACTTGCACCTCCTTACTTATCAGCGCTGATCAAGCAGCGTTTTGCCTCTCGTCCTCTCAGAGCTTCAAGCACTGCTCGTCTCAAAAGGAGAGGAAGACATCAAGACTCTTTTCAATCTTGGCCCCCCAGTGGTGGAACGAACTCCATCTTGCAATCTGATCTGCAGAGTCCCTCTCTGTCTTCAAGCGTCGTCTGATCTGAAGACCCACCTCTTCAAGGAGCACCTTGGTGACTAACCAGTCCTCTCGTTTATCTCTTCTATATCTTTTTCTATATATTTAAGAAAAACCTTGGGCAGTTACCCTCTTAATCCTCTTATTTGTGTATTAACCACTGACTTTTGACAGGGTTTTTTAAAGTGTGTAACTTAGCTGGCAGTAACTTGGTTTAAAGCAGGTGTTGATCTTAGTGTAGCTTTACATGAATGAAGAACAGACATAGGCTACTCAAGCACTGATGTACCTCGCTCTAGATAAGAGCGTCTGCTAAATGCGGTTAATATAAATATGAACATAAACGTAAACGTAGGCCCTGTGGGCTTTATAATATGTTAGTTTTGTTTAAAGCCATAAATAAACATAAACTTTAGCCATTTTCATTTCACCCATTTTTTGGAGGTTCAAATTGCTGGGGTCGAATTGGGCATAAAGCTTATAGGATGTTAGTAAGGTTGTTAGTAAGTTAGTTGAATTACTCGACAGCTTAAGCAATTACCAAGAAGTTGCTAAGACGTTGCTAATGGGTTCTTATGTCTTAAGTTGTTGCTAGGATGTTGCTAGTCAGTTGCTATGGTATCCCAGTCACTATGGTTTCCCAGGTGTTTGCTTGAGTGTTACTTTGTGGCTGTGGCATGCTAAAGTTGCTATTAGATGGTTGCTAAAGTGCCACTAGATGGTTGCAATGGCAATCCAGTTGGCTGATAAAGAATTGCTAAATTATTTCTATGGCATTTCAGGTGGTTTTTATGTCGGTTGGTGCTATAGTTGCCCTGGGTGAGTCCCTGCCTCACACCCGTTGGCCCCGGGATGGGATCTGGGTACCTGAGACCCTAGTAAGGATTAAGTGGTTACTGAAAATGAATGAATTAATGCGTGGTTGCTGTGGTATACCAAGAGATTGCGACAGTGTTCCAGGTGATTTCTAGGGTGTTGATATGTAGGTGTTATCATATTCTGGGTGGTTGTTAGGGTGTTGCTACATGTTTGTTATGATATTCTGTATGGTTGGTTGCAGTGTTGCCAGATTCTGCTGATTGTTTCCAGCCCAAAATATGCCCAAAACCCGCCAAAATGCACTCAAAACCGCCCAAAATGTGAAATCTACGATTTTGAGTGATACAGTAGTTGCCGTGGCTGCCTATACCCTTGTAAAGTAAAAATATGGAGCTAAAGCCTACTTACAAGTAATTATGCAATAGGCTATAGTACTGTAGATCGATGCAGCAATTTCTAAATGGCAACACTGAGATAGATCATATGGCTGTCAGTGCTGGAGATGAAAAATCACCTGCATTCTCACAGAACACAGGTGCGAAGTTATATAAAAACCCGCAAAACTAATGTCAAAACTGCCCAAGCTTTTTTTTTACCCGCAAAGTAGAATTCAAAACCCTGGTTGGTTGCTAGGTGGTTGCTATAGTTTTCCATGTGGTTGCTATGTTGTTGCTAGGTGATTACAATGGTAGTCCAGGTAGTTGCTTGGGGTTGATGAGGTATTGCTGGGTGGTTGTTAGGCGGTTAGAAGGATGCTGCTAAAGCATTGCAGGGTGTTGCTAGGTGGTTGCAGTTGTGTTCCTGGTGGTTGATATGGTGTTGCTAGTGATCTAAGTGGGTTGCACAAACCCTTGGCCCGCATATTTACACTATTCATTCATTCAATTTCTGTTGTGTGCAATATTTTGGATACATCTTTGTGGTTTTCTGGTGTAATATGCAATTTTAGGGGTGAAATCTTACTGTTCATTTTTACTGTTTTACTTTTACTGTAGCTTACCGTTTTTGTCAATACCTTTTGCTATTCAGTGTGTACAGACATACGTATATGTAAGCTACACATGTCTATATTTATATTTTCGTATTGTTTGCATTTTGTGCTCATTTATTCTATATTGTTGTATATATCTTTATTCTATCGTTTTTGGCAGCTCTTACTTTTGGATTGTCCACTTTCTGCTGTAACAACTTTTGCCACTTGTGGTACTTATAAAGGTTTATCTTATGTTATCTTATGTTATCTTATCTTATCTTATCTTATCTAATATTTGGCGAAAAAACCCTGTTACTAGGGCGGAGCTGTACGTCCAGTGCTAAAGCTGTATACAAGCATACCGTTGTTGGCTTGGTGTCTAAAAAACTGCAGGGTGAGGTAATAGACAAAAAAGCACACAAATAAATATAAAACGAATATAAATATAACATATTTTAAATATTCTAAAAATGATATAACAATGGTGTAATGCAAGATCATGCATTCTAACACCACATACCACTTTTAAACTGTGCGGCCTTGATGATTAAAAGTTTAAAAAGAAGCATTTTAGTTATAAATATTATGCCCACGTTTAATTTATTATAAATAGCTCATTTATTACATTTACATTACATTCATTTGGCAGCTTTATTCACAGCACAGTCTGAGAACAGGAATAGAGTTCTAATTTGTAAAAAAATGTTTATATTATAAATTGTAATTGATTATACAGCTAAAAAAACCCAGTTATTATTAGTTGTATATATACTCAACCTTTTTTGACAGCATAAGTGTTTTGGCAGACTGTGTGATCAGTCATGCGTCCTGCGGTGAGTCAGTAATGGATGACTCACAGGCAAACTATGAGCACGCACCTTACACCTTTAATCTGCTTACCTATAATAACCCGGTGAGATCAGGCACGTCTGCTGTGGGTGGCAGCAGCGACTGCAGGCGTTTATTAGGTTTTCCTAAGAAATAAATGCAGAGGAGCTATAATAATCTGCTCTGTACATATCAAATATGCAGTAAAAAGTTTTGTAATGTGATCATGCAAACATATGGTAACTTGAGCTGTTTTAAAAAGCCATAGTCTTTACAAACACAAATCAGTTTTTTTTTCACGAATGTATGTAAAATATTATCTTCTGATGACTCATTCTGATAATCTGTGAAAATCAGGGTTTTTGGAACAGCTCATACACACAGATTTAAGCAAAGTAGGTTTTTTTTCCTTTTTTCCCCCATTCTATGCCAGAATGAAGTAATTCAAGAAAAGACAATAAATTGAAACTGATTCATAACACAAAAGACCACATAACTATATGTATATTTATTCATAAATAATTATTATTTACTATATTATCATTACATTCTGTGTTATTATGATGATGAATAAGATTGTGATTGTTATTGTGAATGTGGTTATGACTATGATTATGATTAGGATGCTGATGATGATTATTAATATTATTAGTATCATTACTATTAGTTGTTGTTTGTTGTTCTTGTTAGCAATTGTTATTATAACTCTAATAAATAATGAATAATAATTTTCGTAATTAAATGGCATTATTTCTTTTTAGATTTTAAAAATTACATAGTTTTTGTAAGTTTTTGAAATTACACAACAACGCGTTTGTGGATAGAGCATCTTAAGGGCAAACGTGTTGCGTGTGTAAATCATGCGATTTACAAACAATACCAATAGAAAATACGGCATTAGCATGATTTGAAGATCTGCGCAAACGAGTAGCGTTGAAGCTTGCGCATGCGCAGGAAGCTCCCTTGCCTTGTTCTTTAGCATGGGTCATGAGGTTGTTTATGCTCCAAACTCCTTTCCCCAAATCCTGATTTCAGTGTTGATTTAGGCTTCACAGCGCCGTGCCACCATGGCACACAGATACCTTCGTCTTTCCAGAGGCTGCAGGAGCCTTTTTGGTGCTTTCTTGCCTAATTATAGAGCAGCACACTGTGGACAAGTGGTAAGGGACAGCTTGTTGTGCTAACTAGCATTAGCCTCTGACAGCTGAGCTTTACACTACAATAATATTAACTGACTGAAGATGCATTTGAACTGATATATTGTAATATATTTAATACATATATCATATATGACTGCAGCTTATAGACATATGTTAGCGGTTAGGAGCTCTAGTTAAGATAGGTTCTCTTATTTTGTATTTCTTAAGGGGTTGTTCTGTATTTTGCACATGCTTAGTCTGCTGCTTTGTGCTAAAATAACTACACTATGGGTTTTCCTTGAGTGCTTTAGTATTTCAGTGCTACAATATTAATATCTAGACCACTCAGGATTTTGAGGAGAAGAGAAATGTTGCTAAATTACATCATGTCTCAGAGGGTTGTAGTGACTATTAGAATAAACTAAAGAGTAATTTAAACACTTAAAAACATCTTCAGACCAATGTCTGTACACAGACATATTTTGTACATGTGCTTGGTGGTTAAATCTGTTTGTGAGTGTTCTGTGTCTTTGTGAACATTCTGATTATCTATAACATGTCACATAAAGTTGGCTTTTTTAGGATTAAGCTTGGAGTTTGTTTGACCCATTATATCTTTCTGGACCAAATGGCTGTGCTGCTTTGGGCCACATATCTAAGCTTATCTACTTAAACTGTGAAAGTTAAGAAACACGCCTTAGACTTTACTATTATGGTGTCATATAACATACCATAGCTTTTAGAATCAGTTTATCAGTCAGAAGAAATGTACCAATATTCCCTTACTTATATTATTGCATTGTCACTAAAGCCCAAGTGGTGGTGTTGTACTACTTTTCTAAGTACCACCACCAACACACCCCTCCCCGGAACTTAGATCTCCTCTACCTAACATAATGCATACACACTGTAGATGTATCTTTTCTGTCTTAAACAACACAGACTTTAATTACACATTATAATATAATAATGCACATTTGTTTCCACAATTCTCTTTATTGCTGTGTACTTCTGTTCTGTATTTTTGCACATGCAACTCTGTGCTGCTTAAGTCATAATAGCTGTCATAATACTGTATTCATTAAGACTAGAACCATAGCTATTGTTAACTGCATTAAATTTGGTTTTGTCTAGTAGTTTTGTTTCTCTTGTGTTTTCTTGCATTCTCCTTTGCCCTGTCTGCACTTGTGGTCTTGTGGTGGTCTGTTTTTGTTCTTGTGTTACACCATGGCCCTGGAGGGACGTTATTTCGTTCACTGTGTTCTGTGTGAGATGTGATGCTCATTTCAGATATGAAAGGGAGTCAGCAGTTTTAGCTCCCTGTAAAATGTGTGTTTTGCTGTATTTCAGATTTCTCCTCAGAGGGAGGTGCTGCAAACTCTTGACAGAGGGGTGTTGCTCTCTCAGTTCTTGGGAGCTTACAGACGGTTAAGTTCTAAGCCCCCCAAAGGTATGTTATACCCATTCAAATATTTGGTTGTTACTATATTTTAAATTTTAATACCCGAGTCTCCTTTATAACAATTTTTTTGTCAAGGGTTTGAAAAATACTTCCCAAATAGCAAGAACGGCCCACAGAGCAGCGAGCCCAAACCACCTAATGCGGAAGCTAAAGGTGAGGGGTAATATCTGCCATTTGTAATACTACAAAGTTAGGCTATATAT
>JBBPCY010005489.1:0-15989 GCA_037974405.1 Brachyalestes nurse
ACTCAGCATAGTCCTGTATGTTGACAGAACAGTCCTCCATGGTGGCTGCAGTTTGAAACACATCCCAGTCTGTCTGGACAAAACAGTCCTGCAGGATGCTCTCAGTCTCTGGGGTCCAGAGTTTGATGGGTTTGGTGACAGGGTTTGAGTTTCAGTTTCTGTCTTTAAGCTGGGTACATGAACAGAGATGTGTGGTCAGACTGTCCAAAGTGGGGACGCGGTGCAGCCCTGTATGACCTGCATATGTTACTGTAAACATGGTCCAAGGTGTTCTTGTCATGGGTGGGAATGTCCACGTGGTGGTGATATTTTGGAAGTACATTCCGTAAATTGCACTTAAAGTCACCAGTGACGATCTAACACTGAACAGCATCTAAATGAGTTGTCTCTAATGCGCTGATGATGTTGTGAAGTTTACCGAGCGCCGCTGTGAAGTTAGCTCACAGCTGGATGTAAACAATAACCAAAAACACAGCTGAGAACTCCTGCGGCAGATAATAGGGGTGGCATTTCAGCATTAAAAACTCCATGTCTGGCGAACAGTTTTTGTGGACAGTCTGTATGTCTCCACACCACTCCCCCGAAAGCCTTACAGGAGGCTGCGGCCTGGTCTCCTCGGTGTACAGAGTGAGTTTGTAGCTGAACGGTGCATTGCGGGTCTTGGTGAAAATAAGAGCGCAGCATTCTCTTCTTTTCCGCTGTGTTGTGATCCTGGCTCGCAGTTTGTCTAGTTTGTTTTCCAGGGACCGCATGTTGGCCAGTAAGAGGCTGGATAGTGGTGGTCGGCTAGCCCGAGCCTTTAGCCTAGCATGGAGCCCCCGCCCCCTCTTGGCTCGCTTGCGTCGCCGTCTCCGAAGCACTCTCCTGGGGTCAGCTGGCTCACTAGGGCTCGGTGCTTCGGGGCCTTCCTGGGAGTGGGGGCGGTGGTGGTGGTGGCTACCGGGGTGAACAATGACTTGAAGCTCCAGTGGAATGAAAAGAGTAAAGTCCAGATGATTGTGCGAGTTACCAATGTCCGGTAGTGCCTGTCTCGAGTAAGTTAGTACTGCACAACACTTGTCCAGTGCAAAAAGAACAGAGAACAAACAAAAAACAAAAGAAAGCCAGCATTTGAGAGCGGAGCGAGCAAACATGTCTGCCTCAAGGGGCACCATGATCCAGAATTAATGTGTGTAACCTTAGAGTCCTTGGGCAGTATTGCATTAGAAACCATCATGCATGACGGGCATAGACACTTGGCCTCTGGAGTACTTCGGAAAATTATTGTGTGCAGAAACACTGGCGAGTTCTCTAGGCACAAGCTCATCTGAGATTAACCGAAAGTCAATGGAAATGTGTTCTGTGGTCAAATGAGCCCATGTTTCAGCTTCATTTTAGGAAAAACAGAGGTTTGATTCTACATGCCAAAGATAAAAAAGACCATCCAGACTGTTACAAATGAAATGTGTGAAAACCAGCATCTGTAATGGTCTGGGGGTGCATCAGTAGGTGCTTCAAAATATATATATAACCCAAGTAAACAGAAAATGCAGTTTTAAATGATGATTTTATTCATTAGGGAAAATACTATCCAAACCTACATGGCCCTATGTAAAAAAGTAATTGGCCACCCGGCAAAATTAGGAAGTAACTTTGGTTAATCACATTGTTTGGAAAACTGAGTGCAATTTTAGAGAAAACATCTAGATGGAGCCAGTCTACAAAGAGCGCGGCGACAACTCATCCAAGAGGTCACAAAAGAACCCAGAACAACATCTAAAGAACTGCAGGCCTCACTTTCCTCAGTTAAGGTCAGTGTTCATAACTCAACCATAAGAAAGAGACTGGGCAACAATGCCATGCATGGCAAGTTCCAAGGCAAAAACCACTGCTGACCAAAAAGAACACAAGGATTGTCTCACTATTGCCAAAAAACATCTTGATGATCCCCATTTTTTTCGGGACAATATTCTGTGGACTGATTAAATAAACGTTGAACTTTTTGGGAGGTGTGCGTCCTTTTATATCTGGTGTAAAAGTAACACAGCATTTCAGAAAATGAACATCATGCCATCAGTAAAACGTGGTGGTGGTAGGGTGATGGTCTGGGGCTGTTTTGCTGCTTCAGGATCTGGACAACTTGCTGTGATTGATAGAACCATGAATTCTGCTCTGTACAAAAAATCCTGAAGCGGAATGTGTGGCCATCAGTTTGTGACCTCAAGTTGAAGTGCACATTATCCTGCAGCAGGACGACAATCCAACACACACCAGCGCGTCCACCTCTGAATGGCTTAAAAAAAGTCCAAGTCCAGACTTGAATCCAATTGAGATGCTGTGGCATAACCTTAAAAAGGCGGTTCATGCTGGGAAACCCTCCAATATGGCTGAATCAAAATAATTCTGCAGAGAAGAGTGGGCCAAAATTCCTCCACAGCGCGCATAACTGCAGTTCTTGCTACAAAGGGTGGCACAACCGATTTAGGGGGCAGTTACTTTTTCACATAGGGCCATGTAGATTTGGATAGTTTTTTCCTTAATAAATAAAATCCCAGAATTCTATTTCCAAATACAGACCAAGAATAAACAAGGCTTGAGGGCCAAACACAAGGAATAACTATCACATAAGGGTAGGTGAAGTGAGGGTTGCGTGAAGGGTGCATGAGCAGGTGGACTGACCCACAAACTTGAACCAAAACCCTAATTTAAAGACAAAGACACAAACCAATGAACAAGCACAATCACTTAAACCTAAATACAATACAGTGACTAATTACAAGTAGAAAGACACAATGAACATTTTAAAAATAAAAGTCCAAAACATACAAAATACACAATGGTGGCCTCTAGCGGCTGCTGATCGGGACATCACAGTACCATTGATGCAGAGGGTTACATTTTTTTAAGTGTGTTGCAGGCATCAGTTTCTAAATTAGTTTATGTTAACCAAATACAATTAAATTTGTCAGTGAAGATATTGAACATCTTTTCTATGTCCTTTTGCCTGGTAAATAAAGGTTCAACTGAATTTCCAAATTACAGAGATTTATTGCAGTTTTCTAACTTTTTTGGAAATCCTATTTGTAAAAAAAAAAAATTAAAACAGCTGAATTATATGCATCCATTAATCAATAACCGATGTCATTTCTACAGACATAACTGGAAAGGCAAGATTAGCTGACTTTGGCATAAGCCGAAGACTGAATTTAGGACAAACAACTTTGCGCACTAGTGCTGCAGGAACAAAGTACTGGAAAGCCAGGGAGACTATTGAAGAGGACAGCACCAGTTCATACAAGAGGAGTTCTGACATTCAGGTAGTGTACTCCTGGAGTCTCATACTCTCATCTGGGTGTTACTTCTCCATGTTGAAACAAACAAAAAAATGTGTACACTATGTAACTACATAAAGTTTTTCAACGAACACTTTACGTAACATTGTTAACTAAAATGTGGGAAAAAGTGTCCCATATTTTCTTCCAAATTTGAATTTTAACTACATAGATTCACTACAGTGCCACCAGAAAGTATTCGCATCTCTTCTTCCACATTTGGTTACATAACAGATCTGAGTATAGCTTTTCCTCAAAGATCTACACACAGTACCCCATCATGACAAGGCAAAAACCTTATGTGCAATTTTTTTAATTGCCAAAATCTTGTTAATCCAGTGTGTCATTCCATATTCACACCCATGGCTTAATATTTTGTTGAAGCACCTATGGCAGCAATCACAGCCTCATGTCTTCTTGGGTATGCCTCTACAAGTTTGGCACATCTGTTTTTAGGGATTTTCTTCCATTCTTCCCTGCAGATCCTCTCAAGCCCAGTCAGGTTGGATGGGCTGCGCTGGTAGACAGCCATTTTAAGGTAATTCCAGAGATGTTCAGTTAGTTCTTTAAGAATCCGGACTCTGGCTGGGCCACTCAAGGGTATTCACACATTCACGCTCACTGCTCGTAAAGCCATTCCTTTGATATCTTGGTTGTGTGCTTCGGGTCATTGTCGTGTTAGAAGGTAGTTGCCCTAGTCTGTTCCAGAGCGCTGTGGCTGCTGTCATCTTACCCTCTATGCGGACTAGTGGCCCAGTTCCTGTCGCAGAAAAACATCCCCAAAGCCTGCTTCATGGTAGGGATGATGCTAGCCAGGTGATGAGCAGTGCCTGCTTTTCTATCCAGACATGATGCTTGGAGTTCAGGCCAAAAAGTTTTGTTTTGGTTTTATCAGACCAGAGGATTTTGCTTCTTACAGTCTGCGAATCATTAATGTGCTTTTTTGGCAAACTCCAAGCGTGGAGTTTGTGCCTAGATTCCCTAGATTTGTGACTTGACACAATCCGGTCTCAGAGGTCTACAGACAATTCCCTAGACTTCAACTGTGAGACAAGTGTGTGCCATTCCAGATCATGTTCAATCCACTGACTTTATCACAGGTGGACTCCAATCAAGTTGCAGAAGCATCTTAAGGATGATCAGTGGAAATCCGATGCACCTGAGCTCAGTTTTGAGTGTCATAGCAAAGGGTGAGAATGCTTATGTACCTATTGTGTTTACATTTTTAAGAAATTTAAGAAAATGTCTGAAAACACTTTGCTATTATGCACCATTTTGTGTAGGTTTTGTAAAAGAAAACTACACTCAAATCTATTTCAGAATAAATCTGTAACATAACAAAATGTGGAAGAAGTGAAGGGGTGTGAGTACTTTCTGGTGGCAATATCTGTAACTTAATTAACTACATATGCATGTCTTTATCAGTGTTTAGAATAATAATAATTGAAATCAGTGGTTACAATAATACAAGCCTAAATTATAGCTCTGCCTTCTGAACAGTGTTCATGCTGAATCAGATTTTCATCCGAGTGGTTCTTACTACATGCACCTGTTTTTACTTTTACCAGTGTAAACATCTGCCTAAGCTTGTTTTGTATCACTTATGTCAGGTAACCAGTGCCACAGTATCTGGTGGGTGAAGAAACCAATGAAATGTAAATATTCAGCCGCAAAAAGATAAAAAGTACTTTAAATCTTGCTGAATTTATAGTACTTGCTGGACTGTGAATGTAAATGCAGCACTGGACCTGTCTCAGAAGAACCAGTAGGATACTCCCTAACCATGTCCAATGCAATTTCTAGATTACTTCTTTTGAAAATCATAGAAATAAACGTGAATTACCGTTATTGTTGACTATTAGATGCTGTTTCAGGTTGCGGGAATGTTAGTATATTACATTCTGTCTGGCGGACAACATCCATTTGGTAAAGGTGCCCGTTGTGAGATCAACATTCTTGATGGGAAGTACTCACTGGAACATCTGCAGGATGACATGGCCAAAGACCTTGTAGAGTGGATGATCAATGATGATGTGAAGAAGAGGCCGAGAGTAGAACAGACCTTGACTCATCCCTTTTTTTGGACAGAGGAAAAGTAAGACAGAACAGAAAGAAAATGTTTGTATGTACATCCAAGACTTATTTTTAGTCAGAAAAAAATCAGTGGGGAACAACAGATGTGTATGGCTTATTTAGGGATGCTCATATTGACCATTTAACCGTTAACCGAAAGAATGAATTTTGACCAATTATAACAGTTAAATGGTTTAAAATGTTTTATATATTGCTTTTTTAATTATTATTATTATGGAGCAGAGGTAGACATTTATAAAAGAGACAATCCGCCCTCTTTGGATATTAATCCTCTTGACTGGTGGAAAGCAAATGAACAGCGCTTCCCGAGACTGACCATTCTAGCGCGGCGTTATGTCCTGGGACATCTGTGCCACCTGAGAGGGTGTTTTCTGCCGCAGGATTAACTGTCAATAGGTTGCGCTCCAGACTATCCCCACAGCACGTCGAAATGTTACTTTTTTAAATAAAAACTAATTTGTGGTTTGAGGCAGGCCAGCTATTTTTTAACCGAAAACAACTTGCCTATGCCTGATCTTCAAAGCTTCAGAGGGATTTCAGCGTGTTTTCGTTTTGTCATCTTAATTTGTTATTTAAGTAAAAAATAAAAAATTAGTGCAGGCCTACTTATTTTATTTATTTTTTTTATTTATATTAATTTGTTTTTCTCTTGTCAGAAACGCTACAGGTGCGTGACAATTTGACGATGTGTGAGTCCAGATTATGTTTTTGATATGTTCTGTGTGCTGTTGTTCACACATGTTAAAATAAAACGGAAAACAAAAATTCGCATATTTAATCAGACACTCCTCAGTCTATTTTCATTCAAGTCTAATCTGATCAGTTAAGGATTGATGTTCGGATAAGAACAGCGGTTGTCGGTTGGGAAAATTAATCGAAATGACATTGAAATCAGTAATCATCTCTTTTGTTTCGACATTCATCACAGTTAATAATGTGGTTTGAGCTATGCTTTGCAATGTAGTCATGAGCCAGCAATGTGAAAAGCAGGGGGCTGAGCACACAGCCCTAGGGACCATCAGTGTTAGTGTGATTGTGCTGAAGGTGGTGTTGCTGATCCTGACAGACTGACCTTGCCTGATCAGTAAGTCTAAGATCTAGTTGCAGAAGGCGGTGTTCAGGCCCAGCAGGCCTATCAAGTTGCTATTGGTGTTCAATGCTGTGCTGAAGACTATGAACAGTGTTCTGATATGATTGTCCTTCCTGTCAAGGTGGGTCAGTGAGAAATAAATGGCCTGGGTTCATAGTTCCTGTACGGCACCATATAAATGCCTTCAAATTCAGAGAACACTATAATTATCTGAAGATTATAATGATTAATTACCTGAAGTTAGTAAAAACTTTGGTCTTCTAGAAGAAAGTTTTTAAAATGAAAAGGCACTGCCATGTATTCAATATTTGTTTTTAAACTTTTGCATACGACACCAAATCCAAAATTCGGTGACTACAAAATGCGATAGACCTTTTAATTATTTTTACAAATTAAAAATTATAAAAATGTTGTCCGTCTGCTTGAGTGTCTGCGCTGGCTTCTTTAAGTGCAACATGCTTTTATCTCGATGACTGCTTCTTGCACTGTAATTTATTTTCTTAGATCTCATATTGACTAAATTCCAGTCACATAAAATTTATGTAGCCCTGTTGCAACAGTAATGAAACCTTTAAACTCATTACATTAAAATGCTGCATCTGCAGATTGGTCAAAAAAATTACCAATCTGCTGCTGGGGAAATCTTCAAATCTACGCAGTTCATGTGAATGGCATGAACTGATAACTGTGGAGAAATGCAAATAGTTTGCATGCAAACTAAGCATTTAAAAGAAGTATATTACTAGATCCACTGCCTTTGTGGCCCCACCTTTGGATATGCCTTGCTCCCAAGCAACATCTACTGTGACAAGTGAGATAAAGCTAAATAAAGAGTTCAGTCCATTTTTGGTTTAGACCAACTAGCTGGTTTTTGGTTTTGAACCAAAGGCTCATTTGAAAGTGAATTTGGCCCCCAGTATAAATAGAGAATTTATATATTTGTATATGTATATTTTTAGTTTAAATATATATTTTTGACCTTGACTGCCACAGTTGAATTAGAGGCGGTCTGTTGAATTAACCTGATAAGAACCAACAGCAAACTGTTACAGCATAGCACCAGGAAGTTCAGAATAGATCTTTCCACCATCTGGGGAAATGCACAATACAGGGAAGGTCTGGCATCTGGACTTGCTAATGAAAGGAAGAGAGGAACAGGTAGGCCAAGCATAAAACCGGATTATTAGGTATGAGTTTTGCAGAAAAAATCTAGATAGGTGGTTATTTATTTAGTGTTCTGTCTGCTGAAGGGCGCATACTGGCATCATAAAATGCATCATGCTTTTTTTCCTTGTGATCGCCACTTGCTGTGACATTTCTAAGATGTTCAGTTTGTTCTTATAGGGGTTTCATAGAAACGAACATGTTCTACATCAGTTTCAGTTAAAACCAGCTCATAAATTATACTTTCTTCACAAGCCGAACTTGTAGAAAGTCAGTGCAACATAAAAAATACAACTGTTGTAGAATAACATTAACATGTTTCGAACTAAAGGTGTAAATATGTACCACCACAGTGACTTTAGTTACCTTTTTTGATGAGAGTATTAAGCAGTGTGGCCTTTCTGGATGCCAGAGATTATTTTCTCATGATGTTACCTCATACTTTCCTGTCTGCCTAGCCCCATTGTAATTCGAGTAGTGTGTAACTTCTAGGTAGAAAAGGCTTACGTTAGTCACTGCTATTGCCTAGCTACATGAATTTATTGTGTGTGTGTAACACGGTACTGAATTTTAGATGTTGACAGCTTTATTTGGACCATATTGCTCAGAGAAGGAAACCTTTGACAAAGTTATTGATTCTAGTTTTATCTACTAGTAGCAGTCATGGAAGTTTACCTGGTGCCATACCAAATTACTATAGAGCAGTCTTTCTAATTGTATATATCCTGAGTGTAAGTAACCCAAAAATCACAAAAGGCTGAATCATACAAAATTCCAAAAATAACAGGAATTCAAGTCCAAGAATCTAACAATAATATTAAACTAATCAGTTAAAGTAAGCAAGCGAGGTGGTTGCAGCTACATGACATATTATCAATATTGAAAAGCAACTAGGACAGTCACTTGCTTTTAATAGCACTAGTGTTTGCTTTTGCCGAAGCGCTGCAAAATTCCCACCTGTGGGACTCATGAAGGTTTATCTTGTCTCATCTTATCAATAACAGGACATGTACCTGCCCTATAATCTATAACCTATACGCTACCTTACTACGGAACACTGAGAGAGAACACTAAAAAGACAGATAGTATTCAGACGTTTTTGTTTTTATTTTATATAACTGACTGACTATCTCCAATCACTGTTTGTTTAGATTGTTCTAGGGGAGTTTTATAGATTACATGCATAATAGTTTGTACATAATTCCAGGCACATTCCAATCTACATATACAAGTTGCAAAAAAGGCACAAGATGCATATTTGCAAATGCAAATGTATTTTGATTAATAAAGACTGGGACTAAAATGTCTGATGTTCAAGCTGAATATTAAAGGCGTCCATATGAACGCTCTCTGTCTCTTTCTATCTCTTCCTCATCCTTTCTCTGTTTGAATGCATTATTAAGGCTGGCTAAAAGCCACAGTACTCACTAACCATCTGTCACAGACTTTGTGCCAGTATGTAGCCAAGTTCATTCTTAAACCTAAAGGGCTGCTCTCAATCCACTTATTCTTCCTTCTGCTTGTACTGGTATTTGGAAAATGTGATCTTTGAGATCTTGGGGAACAATCAATGCCTACTATTGAACATAATGTATGTTGCTGTATTTAGCATAGCCACAAAAAGAGATTTGGATCAATTGTACATTACTGTAGGCAGAGATGAGGCAAGGTCCCCTTTAGTGTTTGGACTTTAAATTTTATCATACTTGAACACACCACAGTTCATAGTGTAAACAGCGCAGAATTCTTTTGTGTTTAACCCATTCACTAAATGAAGCAGCCAGGAACACAGCACCCAAGGAGCAATGTGTGGGACAGGTACCTTGGTTAAGGGTACCCCAGAGGTGCCACTTGAAGTCTTGTAACTTGAACCAACGACTTTCTGATTGCAGGGCAAACTCCCTAACCACTAGGCCACGAGCTGCCCCTTTCTCCTGTAATTGTCTCTCAGATTATCTGGATTGGACACACTTATCACCCACAACATTAAACCACTGATGGGTGAAGTGAATAACATTAATTATTACAGTGACATCTTTCAATAGTCAGTTCTTAAAGTTGATGTATTGGAAGCAGGATCAATGGACAAGCGTAGAAGTCTAAGATAAGGGCCAGATTGTAATGGCATAAGAGCATCTCCAAAACAGCAGGCCTTGTGGAGTGTTCCCAGTAGTGATTAGTACCTACTAAAAGTCTTCCTAGGAAAGACAACTGGTGAACCAGTGACAGTCATGGACGTCCAAGACTCACTAATGTATGTAATGTGTGAGGGCTGACCTGTCTTGCCCGATTTCACTTGAGCAACTGTAGAACTAATTGCTAAAATGTTAAAGCTGGCTATGACAAAATATGCTTTGTCATTTATTTATTGAAGAAAAGTAAGCCAATATTTCCTAATTACATTAATCTGTTAATTTGCTAAAGATCACGCTGACTAGCGAGGGTGTTACTGAAACGTTGTCTTGTGGACGCAAGAGACCAAAATAAGAAGTGTTATGTTTGGAGAAAGAACAATACTGCATTCCAGCCAGAGATAACTTCTAAACATGATGATGGTTTGGGCCTGTTTTGCTGTAGGATTGGCAGGCACTTGATGGAGCAATGAATTCAGAATTCCCCCACCCCACCAAGAATTGGTGTAGTCATTGTAGTCCCAACACTTTTCAAACCAAACTGACACCCATGCCCCAAACATCCCATAGTGAAAGCGGTTCTGTATGGAGGAGTTCCTACAAAATTAAAAAAAGTTGTGAATTCGAATCCCAAGACTGGTAGTGACACCTCTGCGTTACTCTTGAGCAAGGTAGAGCTTAGATCGGGCCCAAAAAATTAAACCTGACCCTACTCGAGCCCGTTCACCTTGTGTCCGAGCCCAACCCGGCCCGACACATTAACTGTAATTATCGGCCCGAGCCCGATTTAAACCCGACAATTTTTAATACGTGGGCCGTTATAACAGATGTTCTCAACTGTGGGTGCGTTCGTAAACTGACACTCAGAGCGCTCTGAGCACACTCTGGTCCTCCCAAATAGGCTAATTAAGTAATGATTAAAAAAAACAAATGCTTGATCTTGGCCCGGCCCAGCCCAAGATAGGGGCAGGAAATATCGGCCCGTCCCGGGCTCGGGTTCAGGCAGAGAATCGAAACTCTAGAGCAAGGTACTGTCCCCACACACTGCTCCCCGGGTGCTGTGTTCCTGGCTGCCGGCTGCTTCACTTGGTGAATGGGTTAAATGCAGAGGAAACATGTCATGCTGTTCACACTGTGTGCTGTGTGTCACGTATGAGAGAATGGTTTAAAAAAATGATTTGCAGGACTGATCAACACTTGCCAGAAACATTTAGTTGCTGCACAAGGAGGCCGAATGAAGAACAAGGTTATTGTCTTATTCGTTTAACTGGGTTCTCTTTATCTGCTTTTAGGACATGTGTGACAATCTGAGTGTGTTTTATATCATATTTCTGCAGAAATACAGAACATTCAAAACTAACCACACTTAATGTTTTGCACATGTTTTTTTAAATCAAGGAATATAATTATACCAAGAGATTATACAAGACAGTAGTTGTATTGACTTTGAGTCTTTTAGAAATATAACAAAAACATCAGGAAATTTGACCTTGTTATGAGCTAGTGCTCTTTATCAAAACTCGTAGCTGCTGGAGAGAAACCTAATCTTTGTGTGCCCTAGCACAGTCTAATCTGAACAGGTAGGTGTGGCATTTTTGGTAAGTAAAAATGGTACTGATACATAACCAGTATTTTATAATATTGGATGTATATTAAAAGAATTTTTGTTGAGAACTAGACATCAGTCAGTCCATGTGTTCTAAGCTAGGATAGGACTTTCAGCAGGTGTTCAGTTTTCTTAATGGTATTTTGCAGGTGTTTGGGGAATAACGTGGAAGTGGATAGTCTAGAATAGTCATGTAAGAATTAATTGTGATGAGTTATGAAGTGTATTCTTAAAACACAAACATTGTGGCAGAAATTAAACCGAAGGAACTTTTTAAATATGGGCCCTTTAAAAACACCTGCCTGAATATTCAATATTGGCCAAAATAAATGTACTTTTGTTGAATACTCCACATGAATTTATCTAAACATCCAGTATTACTTACATGAAATTGTGATTAGGACTGTGTATTGGCAAGAATCTGGTGATATGTATGCTGATACAGGGGTTATATTACATCATTCTACTGTAAGCAAATATGTTGCAGTCTTTTTTCCACATGCAATTTTAGGAACACTGTGATAGTACAAAGAACACATGTATTCACATTAAGTCTGGTTAAGAAAAGTTAAAATTTTTATGCAGTCAGAAAATTAGACTTTGTATTTATCATGGTCTTCATAATACGGTGAAAACAGTCTCTATTGACTCTTTCAGATTCATCCATTGATGGAGGTCAGCTAGATTTGCAAATACTAACATGTGCTACTTCCCATCTCAGTTTACTTTGTTACAATGGAGTGGAAGAGTCAAGAGACTAAAGATGGATTACAGCACTGCCATCTACCACAGCAATTGGAGGTTTAAAGACAACACAAGCTATTACTTAATCAGTACAGTGGGGTTTTTTTTAAATTCATGAGATGTGGCTTGACACAAAGAATATGTTGTTTGTGGGTTGGGGTGAAGAAGGCACATTGTTTTAATAAACAAAAACAACAAAAAAAACCCTTTCTACACAATAATTTTAAGACAATGGTCTGTTTACCACTTAAATGTTTGCAGTATGCTGTTTTGTACACAATGTGTTCTTCTGTTGCATTAATGTTTATATTTTCTCTCTTTCTATCAGCTAAGCAGCATCAGTAAAGCTATTAACTCTACTGAGACACCAGTAAAGGAGAAGCATGCTCGCAGTATCCTTTGAACTTCAGATGTGTTGTTCATGCTGAGTTTGTTCACATTTTAATTAATCCTTGATCTAATTTATCAGGCTCATGTCTACAGGCCCATTTCTGTTAAAAGTAACTTGAAACAGACATTAATTGCTTGTCTTTACTGTGCGATTATCTGTGGTCCCTGACTCTGAATTCAGGAATTATCCTGGGAACCCATCGGGAAAAGGGTGCATACACCTTCTGGTCTTATGCTATTGGTCTGCCCTTATCTAGCAGTGCCATTCTTAGTTGGAAGTTTTGCCATGTTGTACATAAAGTCCTACGTGATGGCCACCCTAATGTGAGTATTATCTGTGTTTATATCTTTTTTTCAGTTACAGTACTTGAAAATTCAGTATCAATTGAAATATTTTAAAAACTATTTAGAAGTTATAATGGGTCATCAAATTAGAACTTTTATGTCTGTTCACATAAAAGTGCAATGTACAGCCAGTCTTTATGATACTTACAAGAAACACCATGTTACTACTTATCAGTGTAATGATTGCTTTATGTTATTGATATTTATGGAGTATAATTCTGTTTGCTTTACTGAAGAGCAATATTTTTCAAGTATTTTGACGCTAAAAAGTGTACCATCCATTAGAAGGCTGGCCCTGCTTTACTTTGCTTGGAATTACTTACATCCTCCAGAAAAAAAAACCAAATTATTTTAAATTACTTTACCCAAACAAATGTGTACCAATTACAGAGAACACTGAGCCGCCTTAAACAAATTTTTTTATGAATAGAACAGTGTAAAGTGTACATGAAAGTTTCTGGGTGAAAATGGATTCTATTATTAAGCCTGTTTAGGTAGTTAATGTATTATGTGAGTTTGACACACTGAACAGTTAGAGAATGGGGTGCATTCAAAGATCCACTGGATAGCTTTGCTGATTCTTATGTCTTTAATTCAGAGCTTGCAGGACTGCATGAGACATTACAGTAACATTGCGGAGACAGGAATACTATGGGTAAATAAATAAATCATGTCACAGCATTCTTTTTTGTTGTCTCTTTCTTTCTTACCAAATAACACATCAATAGATTCCATTAGTTATTGTTCATTAATGTCTCCAGGGAAATCTCAGGGACAGATATGGGTATGGGCAACTTGTTGCTTTATATGCCAAGCTCCTGTGCACCAAGATGGAGTTCCATACCAAGGTAAGAGCTTGTACATTAGGGTTACTTGGAGCCAGTATAAAGATGTGTACATTTTTAAATAATTAATATAAGTTCTAGAAGACCCCTTGTCTCGCATATTGGTTTACCTGGAGCATATTTAAAAGAAAATATTTTTTTTGTTTTGTCAGAATGCCAGAAAGTCTTTTCTGTGAAATATTTAAAAGGAGTAAGCTCTGAGGAAATGACGTGTAACAGGAGAGTGGAACTCCCCGTCTGTTGTCTTTTTGTAGCATCCAGAAATCCGAGCCAACCTAGAAGCCACAGACGAAGTCCTAGAACGCACAGCAGGAACGGACATCAATAATGTGTATGCGGTATCTTGTTTTACTATTATTATTGTGTTGTGCAGAAACACCAAAAAGAACAGTGAAGTAACATTATTTAGTTATTTAAAATTTGCTATATACTGTAAGTTAGGCATGTTGGGTGAAATGCCATTTTGCAGTATGTATCAGCCAAAGAAGAAAAATAGTCAGTAGCCAAACTGCAAATGTATTTATCATGAAAACTGCTAATTACTGCTAAATCAGTAGTCTTAAAAAATCATAACATATGCTAAACACAAACAAACAGAATTCCTAGGTCAATGACCACTGCAAAGGTTTGATTGATAATTATGTTTTTAAAACATAATATACACTATTAAAAAAATACACTATTAAAACCTGTTACTATAGGACTAGACTAAAAATGTACAACAAAAGCCCCAGGACACAGAAAGGAAAGCAAACATAATACAGATGCATGAAACCTATTTTTTTAATGCATAGCTTTTTAATATTATGGTTCTCTTACTAATATAGTAATTATAGTAATAGAGTAACGAAAGAAACAAAATCCTTATTAAGGCAGTTGTCATGCATCCAACCCTGCTCGCACACAAACCTGCATATTTGCCCTGCATATTCCTCGATAAAACTTCTTCATTTAGACATTCATCATCTGCATCTGTGCTTGCCTCTGGATCGTATCAGCATGAGTGAACCATTAAATGTCACAGCAGCGGTGGATGAGATAAAGGGGATGTTTGAGCAAATTATGTTCATAATTCAACACCAACACATTGAAATCCAGAATATGTGTCAAATGGTGGGACAGCTTTCCAAAGAGATTCCAGAAATCCATGCAACCACACCAGGAGCTTAAGCCAGCAGTTCCTGTACCACCACAGACACCGACTACCCCATGAATGCCTAGCCTGGACTCCTACGAAACCTTTCTGGCTGCATTGCACGTTCTGGTGTGGGTCATCTCAGAGGACGACGGCTTAATGCTTACTGACCATCTGTCAAGGCAAACGATCAGTAGTGGATTATGCAGTCGCATTCTGCCAGCCCAGAGTGAATGGCTCAATATTTCTTATGACTGACTTTTATCATGGACTTAAAGAATCAAAGAACGATGAACTGGTGAACAAAGACTGAAGAACTAACCTAGGGAGCTGATTGCACTGGCCAGTGTCAGATGGACTCCCTTTGATGATATCCAGGCAACTCAACAAACAGAACCTCCACCTCCAGGTACCCCAGATGGAGTCGAGTTTGTACCTGCAAACCTCCGAACACAAGTGCTCCAGTGGGCACACAATGCTAATCTTGCTGGTCACCCAGGATGCACTGGAAGATGTCAAGAGGCACTTCTGGTGGCCCACTATTCAAGAAGACATTTGTGTGTACGTGTCGTATGTGCCGCCCACAAGAATGACAATCAGCGTGCCTAAGGTCTATTATTACCCCTACCTATCCCATGTATTTATTGCTCACTTCTGGAAGCAACTGGGGGTCTCGGTCATCCTGACTTCTGGATATCCCCAGTCCAGTGGCCAAACGGAGTGAATTAACTAGGCATGGGCCGGCATAAGATTCTGACGGTATGATAACCTTGGATAAAAATATCACGTTGTTGTAATTACTGCTCTGCAATGTTATATTTAAATGTCTATAAATTTTGAGGAAGGAGAAGAAGGAAAAGGGCGATTAGTTTAGCCTGTGCATGTGCTTCAGTTATTGGCCTCGACCATTCAGAGGAACGTCTGGGTGCGTGAGAGATCTCAGGATGGTTGGGAGAATGATGGGCTTTAGCGAGGAGCAGTGGGTCCGAAATTTTAGAATGAGCAAGCCTCGATTTGCTGTGTCAACTTTTGTCCGCATTCCTCTCTTACAACGAGACAACATTTCGCCGGGCCATGCCTTTGCAGATGCGCCTCGGGGTTGCTCTCTGGTTGCTATGTCGTGAGTACATCAA
>JBBPCY010005517.1:0-15987 GCA_037974405.1 Brachyalestes nurse
AGACAGATATAGATATATTTAGATATATATTCAGAGGCGGACAAAGTACCTAACTTTATTACTTAAGTGAAAGTACAGATACCACTAGTGAGATGTTACTCTAATACATGTGAAAGTCACCTGGCTGGCCGGTTTATTTAAGGCACTTAAACCACACACCGCAACAATATTTGGAATGAGTGCGCGCAGCAAAAGTGCCTAGATAGAAACATTGCAGTGCAGGAAAAAAAATAGCGACGACCGTTTGGGGTGCGCAGGATTCACTGTCGGGTTGCCATGGCCACCCCCGACCACCCCAAAGTTCCGCCATTGGTAATTATCTATCTTAAGCAGAAGCGGGTTCTCAAAGTTGCGTGAGCTAACAGTCGCACAAAAGACTTGTTACTTGACTTTAGACTTGCCCTCAACGACTTGAGACTTGACTCGGACTTGGGTGTTGTGTCTTGTGACGTGTTGTGTTGTATCTCGCACTCTTTCCAGCGACACCTCGTTCGCCATAATAACCCCCGAAAACCGTTCACCGTCCCAGTGTCCCATTACTTTTGTCCGAGGTGAATGGTTTTCGGCTAATAACGGTTTTCGAGGGATCGTTGGAAAGGTGTCACCGAGCCCTATCTAACGGTGAAATTTCACATTTAGAGTGCGAGATATATTTTTCATATTTAACACTTAGATTTAAAATAATTTAAGGCAAATCCTCCATGTTGGTGAGGGCAAATCACAGCACGCAGTCCCACCCCCTGCTAACTCACAGCCAACTGTAATCACGGCCGTGGCCAAGTAGCATATCTTCTAAACATATAGAGCTCAACATTTACAGCTCATAAATCCCTCATTTAGAGTCTCCATATGTAAATATTGCCACTCAAAGACTTGAGACTTGACTTGGACTCGAGCACAAAGACTTGAGACTTGACTTACACTTGTAATGAGCTAATTGAGCGTCATGAGCTACATTTAGATTGCCAAATCCATATTTCCAGTTATTTTGGTGAGAGTACCTTAAAAGTAATGCAATAGTAGTGTTTTAAATACAGTAACATTGTTATGTAACTTTGAAAGTAATAAATAACTAAATAAATGAAGTAACTTACCCAACACTGTATAAATATATATATATATATGTAATCCGAAATCACAGCCTGGTTATATCTTTGTCTTGTGTGCATCCTCAATTTTTTTTGTCCAGGATGACTGCTTGGTGCACTGTTGTTGTTTTAGTGTTTCTTTTCATAGAGATCTACTTTGGTTGCTCTTTGCTTCAGCAATAAATACTATCTGTTTTATGTTGCTTGGTTTATGAGAGTGTGGGCCCAAACACTGGTCTCACTAAACTGTCATCAAATTTTGTACTGTAAAAACACGTAGAAGCTGTAATATTCAATTCAAAAAGTCAGGTTAATTTGCAGATATACAAAACATTTACAAGACATTACAAACCAGTTCTAAAAAACAAAAATGTAGGGTGTAAAATGGCTATGGAAAAAGGAAGTCTACCTTTCTTGGTGCATAAAATCTCACAAATGTTAAAGAGGGGAATAATGTGAGAATGATGTGAGAACACTTTTGTGTCTGATATCCTTCTATGTGCAAGGACACACAGAAGAAAAAAGATTTGAATTTGAAAATTTCAATAATTGCAGCTTTAAATTATTTAAATAAACAATTTTCCCTGTCTTCGCTACATCAATTCCAGAATAAGGCACTATGGAGGTCACAGATACATCCAGCACTTCTCTGACTTGAACTGCATGTCCTGATTTCACCTGATTTGTAGCGCATGGCCTCTCTAAAATTGATCAGTTACATTGATTAGCCTGTGAATCCACTTGATTACCAGTCAAAATCAAGGAAAGTGGACTGGAAAGGAACTTTTAGCTGTCCCACACAAAAGGTTCTACTATGATAATGTTCCCTCTGTGGACACTTTTTAAAACTGAATGGCTATGTGTGGATTATTACAGTACAAAGTACAAAGCAGTATTGTAGTAAATTTCTTAAGTTGGTGAGATAAAGCTGGATAGCACTGCTGCTAAATTGTTGTGGTGTCAATGCCATGACCAAGACTGTAACCTGTCGTCCTCTTGTGGACAAATAAATAACATTTCCTTCCACCAAAAATTGGAGGAACTTTTGTAAGGCATTCACATTAAAAACAGTTCTTTGTAAAATAAACAGTTCTATATACAACCGTGGACACTGCTGTGCATATATACCTTGTATGTTGCTATATCTTATTTAAAGATGAATGTTTTTGATGTAATATGTCCCTTCTTCTAAGAAAAATAAATCTATTCCTATATTTATACATAATCATCATATACATCTGAAACATGTACTGACTTGGCTTGACTCAGATGTGCTGACTTCAGGCTGACATGCCACCTTGCAGTTCATTTTTTGCCTGAGGCCCACTTAGGACATTTGGTTGTTTTATTTACTGAAAATAACTGTAGTTTATTTTTACATGACCATTTTCCATCCTCTCTTTAGCCCCTTGGATTTAAACAGGCTGCTTTTGCTTCAATGCCTTTAAGGTGTCTTTCTCTTCTACTATTGGCTGCTCCTGATTGGGGGTCCCCACAGCAGATCAACTGTCTCCATTTCCTTCTATCCTCTGCATCTTCCTCTCTTACACCAACTGACTGCATGCCCTCCCCCACCACATCCATAAACCTCCTACTTGGTCTTACTCTTTTCCTCTTCCCTGACAGCTGCATCCTCAGCATCCTTCTCTCAACATACTCAGAGTCTCTCTTCAGCACATGTCCAAAATGTCTTACCCCTCTGACTTTTCCTCCAAAAGGTCCAACTTGAACTGTCCCTCTAATGAATCCATTCCTGATCCTGGCCATCCTTGTCACTCCCAGTGCAAATCTTAACATTTTCAACTCTGCCTCCTCCAGCGTTCCACATTTGGCTGTAGTCTGGGAAAAGTGGTGGGGTACAAAACAAATGACTTTGCTTTGTACCCCCGATTTCAGCGCCCATGCTCTGTTCTCCCTCTCATTTACGCATAGGTATTCTGTTTTAGTCCCAGTGACCTTCATTCCTCTCCTTTCTAGAACATGTCTCCATCTATCTAGGGTCTTCTCAGCCTGCTCTCTACTCTCACTACAAATGTCATCTGCAAACATCATAGTCATAGACAAAAACATCATAGAAAGGGCTCAGAGCTCATCCTTGATGTAAACTCCCTCTACTTGAAACACATCAGTCACTCCTACCGCAGGCTCCTACCATCACACTGCCCTCATACATATCCTGTACCACTCTCACATACTTCTCTGCCACTCCTGATTTCCAAATACAATACCACAACTCATCCCTGGGCACCCTGCATATGCCGCAAAGACACAGTGTAACTCCTTCTGACCTTCTGACTTCTTTATTAGCGCTGCATCTGTTGTGCTCTCTCCCAGCTCTGCACATCATCCTTATTCTTGAAAATTGGTATACATAAATGAGCTTTGTTCCGGTTAGATACTCTTAAATTTATTTTGCATCATTCAAAAGCAGTCTGGACTGAAACACTCCTTGTAACTTCACTGTAGGTAGGTGGTGCTGAAGTAAAAGTTATCAGGTCTGATACTAAAGAACTAGAGCCCCCTAAAGAACTACAACTTTTTTTTTTACTTCAACATCTGTCAACATTAAAAAGCATTTTTGCTATATTTTTTGTTGGAAAAAAAAAAATATGAAGTGTGTGTAAAGTCCTAAAGCAACAGAAAAAAACCCGGGAACAGAATCAGTACCTAATTTAAACATCATTCAGCAAAAATTCTGAAGTGAGACAATTATTGCTTTACACCACGCCTATATTGGTTTACTTATTATGGAAGCACATGGCAGGTGTGTAGTGAGAGGGTTTTTTTCCTACCATATTCCTACCATATTTTCCTACCATATTAATCATAACTGTGTATTTAGGTAGAGGCACAGTCTTCTGGTTTCAGAAGAGGAACATGCTCCTGAACTGGTCAGTACCTTATAAAACACAACTGAAATATCTAAATGTTCTAACTGGTGTTCTTGTTTGAATGGCCAGCTCTGGATTTGTCATGACTGATTAATTGAGTTTATATTCTGTAATAACACTGATAATAATAATTTCATTTAAAAAATGATCTTTGAAGCAGCTTTAAAAATGTACAACCACACTCTAAACTAGTATTAAACAGTAGCAACAATAGTCAGAGAAAACACAAGAAAAAATTGAAGAAATAACTGTAATTCTCTGGAAGAAAAATTACGTCTAATCAAATTGTTTTACTGTTTCATCTGTGTTTCCCTTGCAGATCGCTGTAGAACTGAACTGATGGGAATGAATGACACTGAAAACACCATATTGTTCAACACCACTATCACCAAATGTGCAAAATGTTCAGCCACTTCCAGTTGGATCACTTGGATCCTATTAGCAGCAATGGTAAACTGGATCTTGACTGTCCCCTGTGGATCATGGGCTGTTCGGCTTCTAACAAGAAGCTCACGTGCAGTTCTGGAAGCTGAATTCATCTTGCTTCATCTTTTTTGCACAGATATTGCTTCTGTCTGTCTAAATGTTTTTTCTGTCTTTAATTTTTACTTTTTTTGCAAAGAGAATACAATTGGTGTCATCTTATATCAGCTGTGCCTGCATGGCCTGCCTCTCTTTCAGAGCTTTGTGTGTGTTGAGCGTTACCTGGCTGTGGTTCACCCTGTTATCTTCCTGAAGTACAAACCCCTCAGGTACAAGGCAGCCTGCTTGTGCCTGGCTTGGCTGATAGTGGTGATTTTAGAAGTAATCCACTATTTCATTTACAATCCTATCACTGTTTTGGTTGTTTTGGTTCCTGTTGTTTGTACTGAGTCATTCTGTAGTCTTTCAATCCTAAGGATTCTGAAACATCCTAAACCAGGAGATGCAACAGGAACAAGAGACAGTAAAAAGGAAGGGAATATCATGAAGAAAAAGGCCTTTATTATAATTAGCTTGCATCTGGTGAAGCTTCTAATTAACTATATTCCAATGATTGTAGCAGCTGCTGTTATGCCTGCAATGTCTAATATCGGATACAGGTGTAGCCTGCATTCCATAGTGGTAATCATTTGCTTCTTTGGCGATTTCATTTATCCTTTGCTCTACCTTCACAGGGCTGGAAAACTACCTTTCATCCTTTAGTTGAAGTCAGAAGTAACAATTAAAAGAGCTTTTAAGATATTCATCACCGTAAACCAGTGACCCTAACGCAAGATAGCACTGATGAACCAGTGTCTAACATAAGATAGCACAGATAAACCTGCTTCCCTAACATTAGGTAGTACACAATCCCAAGACTGTGGAACTGCACATGCACGGAAGGGCACTGTAACACATCTTGATGGGTAGCATGTTTCGACAGTGGTTAAGGAATTGTAAATAAGGTGGAGAACGTGTCATTTAAAATTCTTCATTAAATGTACCCTGCTAAGCCCTAAGATTTAAAAGAGACATAATGTTAATTGCAGTTTCTGAGGGGATCATCCTGAAACTGTGACACATCTTTTTTGGTACTCTTTCACACACAAGTTTTGGAAGTAGTTTAGCAGGTTTGTTATTAACCATATTTTGAAGGATTTATTCTTCTGTTTTTAGAATCCCCAAAAGGGATGATACTGTTAGGTCTCGACCAGCAGCCCGGAGAGGCTGCTGTTTTGATTTTGGTGATGTGGGACTTTTATTTTGAATTTAAATGTATATTGTGTCTAGTGTCACTGTCAGCTGTCTTATATTAAGGTTAAGTAATTGGGGTTTTGGATTGGTTTGTGTCTGCTTGTGTTAAGTTCTTGTGTTCAGAGGTTATTTGTGG
This sequence comes from Brachyalestes nurse, assembly GCA_037974405.1. Lineage (NCBI taxonomy): Eukaryota > Metazoa > Chordata > Actinopteri > Characiformes > Alestidae > Brachyalestes > Brachyalestes nurse. Next base: position 5,832 of record JBBPCY010005517.1, read on the forward strand.
GTCAACCCTCACACTTACCATCAGGTTCACATTACTTGTTTCCTTGATGTAGTTTTGTTTTGAGTTAACGGCCCTCGTGCCTCCTTTTTTGTTTGCAGCAATCCCCTGTATAAAGCCTGTGTCTTTTTGTAATAAAATCTCTGGAACCTATGTCTTGCGCCTCGCCTCACTCCCAGTGCACAGCCCCCATGACAGATAAATGCTTTTTCATAATGCATTTGTTCATTCTTCCGGCTAAATATTATATTCATAAATGTAAATTTGTTAATAAAACACCATATTTTCTTCATTTTCTTAAGGATGTGGAACTTTACATAACATCAATATCAGACTCTACCAACAAAAAGGCTTTTAAAACAATTCATATATGTAAATTTTTGCATGTATTTGTATAATTAACACCTCTGGTTGCTTGTATAAGTGTTGTATTCATCTGTATACTTCATTCGTTCTTTGGTTGTATACTTGCTATTTGCTCAAAAGAGAAAAAAAGCATGTACACTGGACCAGGTTAAAGTCACGTGGTGTGATTAATCAGCGCAAATTTTTTTAACACGTTATTTTTTCTGTGATTAATTGATCAAAATTAACATGTTAAATTGACACCGCTAATTATTATTATTATTATTATTATTATTATTATTATTATTAATAGTAGTAGTAGTAGTGTTACTATTGTCTTCAGGTCAAAATACGTCATAAGGTCATGCTGGTAGTTGGCTGATGCCTAGATAAGGAGCTAGCTAGGTCTCTTGTTTAGTTGATTCTGTGCTAACCAGTGGACTCAATTTGAAAATCAAACAGAAGTGTAAAAATTGCTTTTGGATCATTTGCACAGAATGGCCATAGGATTTTAAAGTTTGGTTTAATGTGCTTTTTCAGTAAATTTAAGAGTAAGATTTATGTGTGAGTGTAAAACATATATTAATATTTCTCTACTTTGTGTTACACTTGTAAGTGTTTGTAAAATAAACATTTTAAAGAGTTATAGTTCTCTGTACACTTTTATTTGTTGAGACAGGGTCTTCAGTCTGGATCACCTGATAACATAATGTTAATTTTAATAAAGAATAAAAACTGTTACACAGTGTATTGTTCATCATCGCTAATTTCATTTGAATATGTTCTGTTGTTTTAATGTACCAAAAAACAAGCAACCCCATCCTAAAATTTTATAAAACAGCTAATTTTTTACTCATGAACTGTCATCATAACATCATAATACATTATCATAATAATAATAATAATTATTATTATTATAATAATAGGGGTGGCACAGTGGTGCAGGGGTTAGTGCTGTTGCCTCACAGGGAGAAGGTCCCGGGTTGGGTGCAGGGTCTGTGTGGAGTTTGCATGTTCTCTCTGTGACCGTGTGGGTTTTCTCCGGGAGCTCTGGTTTCCTCCCGCCACCAAAAACATGAGTGTGTTGGAGGTTAATTGAGCATGCTAAATTGCCCTTAAGTGTGAATGGTTGTCTATCTCTGTATGTGGCCCTGCCACATGCTGGCAACTGTCCAGGGTGTACCCTGCTTTCGCCCATAGCAGCTGGGATATGCTCCAGCCCCCTAACCACCAGGCAGTACCCCCCCCCCAACACACACCTACATACAATTTAGAATGCCCAATTCACCGGACACACATGTCTTTGGACTGTGGGAGAAACCGGAGACCCTGGAAAGAACCCACACCACCATGAGGGTAACATGCACAGGACTCAGAATTGCACCTCCAGACCTGGAGGTGTGAGGGAACCGTGCCACCGTGGGGCCTCAATAATAGTAATAATTTGAAAAATAATAATAACAACATTAATGAATGAAGGCCAGATAAAATCATGATTTCTGTTAAACCAGTGATGCTGATCCATAGTTTTAAACTGGAATGCCCCTTCAAATGTGCTTGGGGTTGTGACATCACATTTATGAAGATTTCTAAATGAACTGCTGCTTCATTTCCATATATGGACAGAGGAATAAACAGCATGTGTTGAAACTTGGCTTTCATAGTACATCAAACCCTGTTCTGTTTTGTCTAATTATTGTGTTTTGTCCAAATATATCCAAGTCCTGACATAGGACAAAGAGTAATCAGAAAATGTGATAACTGAGAATGAGTGAGAGTTCATGGATGGTTACACCTGTCTAACTTGTTGGACTGGTGGTCAGGTGTGTATGTGTGTGTTTTCTGTGTACAGAGGTAAGTAGACACACCTTCTTTCACAAGGTGTTTAGACAGTTTTCTCAAACACTAGTCGAGGATGTTCAGAGCAGAAAAGTGGCAGAGAAGGAGATAACCTGTGTGGCAGAGGAGAGAGAGAGAGACTGAGAAGCTGGAAAGAAACAGAATAAATGAAAGTGAGAGCGATGCCAATTAACACTTCGTTAAAAAAGAGAAAGTAAAACAAAGAGATACCAGAAAAGAAAGAAAGAAGGGATAGTGAAGAAGAAAAGGCCATTTGTAGAATATCTGAGGGTAAAAACATTTTTCAAGTGAAAATCCTTCGGAACAAAGTACAGGTAAGCCGACTCTTTTGACTTTTTGAAATGTGTTTTTGAGAGGTGTATTCAACTTTAGAAGACTTTTTACAACTGAATGCTGTGTATGTTGACAGACAACATTTTTTTGTTAAATGCTTTAGATGACAAGCAGTTGTGTTAATTAAATACTGCTCTGAAATCAGTTTTATATTAGCTGGGAGGACATATCTTCTATCTGTGCTTAGGTAAGTTAGGTTCTTGCAAGCTAAGTTTCATGGCTGGTCCAGCTTCATTCCAGAGTTTTTCATGCAACACCAAAAATGTGTTTTATCTCGTCAGTCTTTGCCTCAACTCAGACTTGTCTCCCAAACCAAATTTAAAGCTGGGATCTTTATAGACAGGCACTTGTTTAATCAAATAAAAATCTATCTGGACCATAGGATGCAATCATTGTCTTTTGCGATTTAATCAAAAACTATGTGATGTGGGAATGTCTATCAGTGAATCGCAGTTGTGTAAACCTTTTTTGTCCAAGCAGATTGTAGTTTCATTTGTTTGCTTTAAGTTGTAATCACTCAGCCTTTAGCAGTTATAGTCTTGGTTGTGTCACTGTTTTATTTCTGTTCCAATTTTGGAAAGTTAGGTGGGAAGTTAGTGTTCACAATAAGTTGAATAAAATCTGAAACAAAAAACAAACAAACAAAAAAAACTTAAGGGACATACACACTGCAGCCATACCTCACTGCTTTGGGGTCACTTTTTAAATACTGCTTCTGGCTTCATGTTTCCCTGTGGCAAAGCGATAGCATCATAACTGTCAATCATCTGTGCTAGCTAGTTATTGTTTCAATGGGTAGAGGTAGAACGTTTAACTACTACAGTTGACTGGCCAGTGTGCTGCTGCTAGCAAAAACATGCTAAACAACCATATTACCCCAGGCCTGCCTTCTCGTAATCTGATTTGTCAGTGGAGATAAAATGCTCCTGATGTAAGAATTTGACCTTTTTTTTCCTCAAATACACGTACCTGGAGCATTCAACACAAAAACCACAACTGCATATTCTAATCAGATTATCTGTCAAACATTTAAGAACTATTTAATTATATAATTTTGTCACAAAAGGTTGAATGTTATTTACTCTTTTTTTTTAACAAACTAACTGTGTTCTTGTTTTAATTAAAAACAAAAAAGGGTGGAACCTAGAGTGTAATTTATTTGTTATGTGATATTCCTGGTATCTCACCAAGTCAGAAATCCCCCCCCACGCTAAGGTGTCCTCTTTTTCACGATCCCAAATCTGGTCACCCTACCTTCCATGATCTATTCAAATGATGGCTAACGCATAAAGTCCCTAAATATAGATTAAAACAGGTACCCAGGGCTATCCTGTCATACCTTTCTTCTTTACTTTGCTCTTCTTCTAACCAACAGTGTACCTGCATCCTGCATCTACCATGTCCCTTCCTGTAGACTTCCTATCAGAGGAGCAGTTTTCCTGCTCCATCTGCCTGGATGTCTTTACAAACCCAGTGTCCACACCCTGCGGCCACAGCTTTTGCTTGGCCTGCATCACCTCATACTGGGACACAAGGGGCAAAGCCTGCCTTTGTCCACTCTGCAAGGAAAGCTACCGCAAGAGGCCCGAGCTTCACATCAATCACACACTCAAGGAGATCACTGAGCAATTCAAGCGCATGGCCGGGAGCTCTGGAGATGCAGCTGTGAACCCTCAAGCATCCCACAGCTCTGACCAGAGGCCTGCTGTCCCAGTTCGACCAGGGGAGATGCCTGGCGATGTGCTGACAGAGATGAAGAGCAGGTTCCAGAGAGCATCATCCAGTGGTAATATTCTGGCATTGCCACCACCATACGAGGCCTCCCAGAGGAGGTTTAGCACCAGTGGGGTCGGTGCAGGTGACTCGACCGGACCACCATGTGCCAGGCATGGACTATGTTTAGACATGTTCTGCAGAAATGACCAAACTTGTGTGTGTGCGATGTGTGTAGAGGGGGAGCATCACGGTCACTGTGTGGTCCCGGCTAAGCGAGAGATGAACATTAAGAAGGTCAGTGTCTACTTTGTGTCTGTGTGGTAGGAGTGTTCAGAACGCTAGAAACTGTATTTGTATAAATATGTCTTATATATATATAAATATATCTGGATATAAAATGACAGATGGCTCAAACCAGAAATGGGGTTATCTGGTGCCATATCCTCCTGAGACCCGGCAATTCATTTTTGTGTACTGTAGTACACATTTAGTTTTTGCTTAAATCTGTCATACTATACATGTCACTTTGCTAAGTCTTGTTGTGTCTTAGAGAGGACAACTGTAGCTTTAAAATGATGTCAGATGTGTGGGGGTTTGACCTTGCTGACACCGCCTTACCTGTCTTTTAAAAATGGCTGCCAGCAGAATAAGCACATTTTAGGAAATGAAGAAAGTTATGCATGATAATTGTATTTAAAATGTTTTTAATTTTATATTTGTATTAATTTCCCAAAATGAACATCCAATAAGTAATTTGAGTAATTTGAAGTTTTCAGAACTTAGAATATTTATTTCCTCAGTGCAGATGACTAATTTATTAATGTGTACTGCAGTGCACATCAGGACTTTGTACTTTATTTCACTTTTTTCTAGTAGACAGCTTTTTAACAGAGAGAATTCTAAACAGAATCATTGAGGGAGGTTCAGATATAGATTTTTCTGAAGATGAGAGTCCAGTGAGCCAAACAGGAGAGAGTGAGAACCCATATGAGGAACCAGATGAGGAACCAAATGAGGATGACCAAGATTCAGAGTCAGATGTAGCAGATAAAGACAAAGTGTGCCTGACTTCACAAATGCTCTGCAGAATGATTGGGCACGAATTATCAAAGACACCTTTGTTGAAAGCCTTCCAAGAAGAGTGGAAGCTGTTATTGCTGCAATGGGGGGACCAACTCCATTTATTTGACCATCACAGCCAGGCCTTGCAACGAGCTGCAAAAAGTTCTAAGTTCTAGGTTCTAAGTGAGTTCTAAGTTGACCCATGACCTACTTTTCTATGTTGTTTTTATATAAAAAATGTTCAATATGTTTTGATATCCTGCTCACAAAGATTTCAGTAAAGTGTTCAATTTTCATAATAAGCCCTTGAATTTTCACATTTTCACACTAACGAAGTCCTGTTGTGCACTGTGGTGCCCATGTTGTAAAATTTAAATAAAATTAGGTAATGACAAAATAATCTTTGCAGTGTGTTTCTTAACACCCCAACACTTGATTTATATGAAAAAATCAAAAATACTTTTTTTTCTGGGTCTCAGGAGGATTTATAGGTCAATGCATGTTTAAAATACTTGCCTAAAACCTGTTACTCAAATTTTGAGTGATGCCATTGTGTGTGTGTATGTACTTTAATTTTGGATCAAAACTTCAAGATGGTCATCACATTATGAAAATGAACAAAAGTACACAAAAGGGCATAACAATGAATGACTGCAAGTATTGGGAAACATTCAAAGCACACAAACCTTGAAGTTAAGAACCTACATTTTTCCCCCCGTAAAATGTCAGTTTATTTGCATTTGGAAACACCTCTATTGTGTGGAATGTGCGCTCAGGTGGTCCATCTCTGTGATGTACGTATTATCGGAGAGTCTGTAATTTTTCTATAAGGAAATGTGAGTGTGAATTCCAAATATGATCTTTTCAGTCACAGCTTGGGATTTTGGAATCAGAACTGCAGGGTTTAATCAAGACCAGGGAAAAGAAGATAGAGGAAATTCAAGCCTCACTGGCAGACATTCAGGTGTGTATCATAACACTCAACAACAACAATTTGGTATTGCATGATCACACTCATTAGGGAAATTATCGTTCTTAGACCTCTTAACTCACTTCTTTTTCCCCCATTCCCTCTGCTCACTGCTCTGTCCCCCAGGCAAATGCTCAGCAAGAGGCGGAGGTCACTGTGAGTATGTTTCGTGTCTTACTCAATGCCATTGAGAGGTGTCAAGCTGAGCTGCTTGAGGTGGTGCAGTTGGGCCGCATGGCCGCGGAACTGCGTTCACAGGCACTCATCCGGGACCTTCAGCAAGAGATAGCTGACTTGAGGAAGAAGAGCAGCAGCCTTTCACAGATTGCACAGTCCACTGACCACATCAGCTTCCTGAGGGTCAGTTACATTTGACAGCATTCTAGAAAGTTTCTTTTGGAGCACATAATTGACACTAGGGGTGTAATGGTACAGAAAGGTCATGGTTCTGTTCACACTATAGTTCTGACATCACAGTTCGGTACGGTTCCGGTACGGCGAAGTTAAGTAACAAAACATTCTAAAGCATGAGGGTTGGTTTGTTTTCGTTTATTTTAAATAAACAGCAGCGTATTAACCAGTAAACACACACTCTCACTTATATTTTTATGTATGGATGACAAAAAACAACTGAAGCATCTTGTATTATTAATAGAAATTAGTAATTAATATTAGTCTTACCTAATAGAAAGTGAGTGAGATAGCTAAACTTTTTAAAAGTCGCTGTTTAATGTTTCCGTATTAAATTGTTACAGCATGAGCCTGTTGCTTTAAGGAACCATGCATGCTGGGGGATGTAGTTTATGGAGGGGTGTGTGTAGTCGTGCAAGGAAGTTTCTTTTCATGGCTGCTCCGTTCGCGAGTGCTTTTTGCCACTTGAATGCTCTTTATTAAGAAAGAAAATAAATGCAAGAGCACAGGCCTTGCTCCAAGTATCGTCTCATTTTTGGACCTGCTCAGTTGCCAAGCAAACGACGCCTGGTTAGCAGCCACTAACACTGAGGCGAGAAAGCAAAACTCACGCTTATAAATTACTTTAATCGCGTCTTCTCCGTCGTACCATGTATTTTCTGTACGGCATCATGTACCGAACCGTGACCCATGTACCGTGACAGTTTGGAACAAATACATGTACCGTTACAGCCCTAATTGACAGATAGGACTATATAACTGTTAATATTTTCATGACTTTGAGAACTAAATAAGAAACGTAAAGCCTAAGGTACACAAGTCTTCATGTGGTAGCTTCTTCTTGCTATTCATTTGGCTTTATGAAAGCTAGACAAGCCCAGCCCCAAGTGCACACTTTTTTCACAGCTTGGTCAGTGACTTTTATGTTTTCTTTTAAATAACATTATTTCAGTATTTTATCTGTGTGACAATCCATTTCCATATTCTACACTTTTGGCTTTGATAGATCTTTTTAAAAATGGCTTATATGAGCCAATAAATTGCTACTGCTCTCTCGTTTTTATTGTACTTTAGATATCACTGAATGCATGTTTGAGAAATCTTAATAACTTCACTATGATTTCTCTTCCATTGTGAAATAACTCAATTCTGAAATAACTGATCTGTTATATCACTGGTAAGCTAGGAGAGAACATCACAAAAGACAATCATTATTTACCAGTCACTATCTTCCTTTTTTCTTCAGACAGAGAACCAACAGCTAGGCTTATTTTAGGAACATAAGAAATGCTTTAAATATGTCATCTGTAAAAAGTGCCCAATCAGTTTCCACAGTGGTTCAGAGTTTTTGCTGATATTGAACTGAAATATTTGTGACAGCTGTGTCTGCTTTCTTAATGGTGAAGGAGTCCATATTCACCATATTCACAAATTACTCCTTCACAAATTATTGTGATACATGGTATGTCCCCAAAACTCTGACAATGATTTTATTTTGAATTGGGGCTCATTGCCCTAGTTAATTCTGACTCTAGGTAAAAACCCCTTTTTTTAAACTTCTTTTTTATTTAGCAAAGGCTTCTGAAATACTTAACTTAATTTCCCTCTACATAAATAGTTGTTAAGCTCTAAAACTGCACTTATTTTTTAGTAACCCCCTTTTCTATACACACATACACACACACAATATTTGTCTCTCTCATAGGCCTATCCATCCATGTGCAGTCTTCCTCAGATGAAAAGCTGGACAGAGGTGACCTTGACCCCTGAACCGACAGCAGGGGCAGTGCTGAGGAATGCCACTCAAATGGTGGAAAGTCTCCAAGAGGAGCTGAAGAAGCTGCCACAACTCTGTAAAAATTATTTTTCTTCATTACTTACTCTTATACTTGAATTTCCTATCTGAATTCCGGAAATATGTTTGCTCTAGTGAATGAGATGGAAAATGATTAAACATTGCGCTGTTTTTGTTTGGAAGCAAATGTGCAATTGCAGCCTTCCAAAGGATCTGAAAATAGTTTATTCCACGGGGTAGAAAATCAGAACAAAGATCAGTACATCTGATCTTTGTACTGTGTGTATGTGTGTGTGTAACGGTTGTTCTGAGGGGCAAAGGGGGTTACTACACAATTGTTATGTAAAAATCCATTACAATTCACTGAATAAATGGCAATCAAACAAATTATAATAAAATTAATGAATACATGGCTTTTAAAAATGGCACATATACTGCCCTCCATAATTATTGGCACACCTGGTTAAGATGTGTTCCTTAGCTTCTATTAGCACCCCTGATGTTAATACAACCCCCTTTTGCCAACAAAACAGCACCTAATCTTCTCCCATAATGTTTCACAAGATGGGAGAATACAGAAAGAGGGATCTTCGACCATTCTCTTCGTACAGTCTCTCTAAATCATCCAGCGACCTGGCTCCTCTCCTCTGCACTCTCATCTGCAGCTCACTCCACAGGTTTTCAATGGCAGGGTGTCCGCGGGGTTTTAAAAAGTATTAAAAGGTGATAAAGGATAATTGCCAAATTTAAGGCCATTAAAAGTGTTAAATTTGGTTGTTTATTTAAAAAAAGGTATTTTTTCAGACTATAAGGTTTCCTATTTTGAGTGAAATTATATCTGCTAAACAAGCATGGGGTAAACAAGCTTCAGCAGTTCTGGTAAGGCTGTCTTTTTCCTTGGTTTAATTACGATGTTGTAATCCTTCCTAAAAAGGAGTTTGCTTAAATATTGATGGATGCGGGGTAGCTACAGGCTACAAGCTGTTTCCCGATGCTTGTTTAAGATGCCAAACTTCATAGTAAGGAACACATCAGAAAACATTATTGATCCTCAAGCTGGCCCATATGGGGATTGAACCCACAACCTTGGTGTTATTAGTACCACTCTCTAACCAACTGAGCTAACAAGCCTTTGGTTGTGTCAGACATCGACAAAACAGTGAAGAATATGTGGAGATGGGCTTGGCTAAATGAAATTGGCAATAATGGCAAGCCATTTAGTTCATGTTGAAAAAAGATGAAAATGGCAGGTGTGTGCTTTTGTGTGGTATCTCAACTAGGGGCGTAGGTGATGATGGACAACACCGCGTTAAATTTTGATGCATGACCGAGGTGGTATGGGTCCGCGACACGGAGCATTTGATTAAGATTTTTGCTTTAATCCATAGGTCAACATCAGTGAGTCTGTAAACCTATTCTGTTGAATAGTGTTATATATGTCAAAATCTGCATAAACGGTTGCTGATTAACACTCGCAACTCAGTGTCGTGATGGTTTTAAAACAAAATTCTGAAGGTAGTAAAAAAACGGTATTAAAAGGTAATTCATTTAACCTACAGCATTGCTGTATATACCCTGATTGGTGTTGATGTCTGGGGACTGAGATGGCCATGGGAGGAGCTTGATTCTGTGTCTGGTGAACCATTTCTGTGTAGATTTGGCCACAT
>JBBPCY010005526.1:0-15985 GCA_037974405.1 Brachyalestes nurse
GAGAGGGAGAGAAAGAGAGAGAGAGAGAGAGAGAGAGAGAGAGAGGGAGAGAAAGAGAGAGGGAGAGAGAGAGAGAGAGAGAGAGAGAGAGAGAGAGAGAGAGAGAGAGAGAGAGATAGCCAAAAAGAGGAAGGGAGTTTTTGGGGCAGTCTAAACTTAGTTAATTAATAGAACAAAAGCTCTTTCTCCTTGGAATATATTGTTTTTTCCCCCAAGACAAGCTGTTTATACATCACCATTAATCATCTCTGATGGTCCATACGCCTGAGTCATACATAAATCTTTGAAGGGGACAAACGTAGAGTATTACTCTTCCTAAATCATAACATATCACTATAAAAAAACAACAACACAACAAAAAGTCCTGCATTTTCTCTGCTGTCACTGGCGCAGTGAAGGGCGGAGCAGCCAAGGGATCCAAATGAACACATAAATGAACAGAATACAGCAAAAATCTCTCCACCTTCACCACTTCTCCAATGGAATGTGTATTTTTCTCTCTAATTCATTATGAAAAATTCCACCTGTTGCCTTGGTTTGCCCCACATGACACAATGCTTCCAAACTGGGAGGGTGAAAGTTCTCAAGTGCTTCCTCAGATGTATGAATCAGCTTTGGATCTTTTTAAACTTCGGCTAAGTTCATTGGAAAGCTCAACCAGCTTAGACAGCTCAACTGTTGAGATATACCCACGCTGGCTTGCTGAGTGATGGGGGAAAGGGCCCCAGAACCATCCAGAAACTGCCACTGTCACTGAAGTCCCACTGATCTGATTGATCAGTATGGAAAGAGCCAGTCAGGGTGCTTAGAGTGCTGAAGCACAGCAGTGTGCAAAATCCATCTCTACCATTGAATAAAAGCCCCTCGGTTCTCATAGGACATGTATCGCATGAGCCCCTTCTTATGCCCTTGTACCCTCAGTCATGGATAACTATCGTCCATGAACTCGTGACCTCCTGCCGATGAGGTTAGCGCTTGGGCGATTGCGCCACATTAGCTTTGTTAAGATTACCAAAGGTCCTACATGCTGAATGTGCACTTTCCTCTCTTTCTCCTTATTGTATATTACATGTTCTCTGATTTATTCAAGGTGATACATTTGAAATGGCTTTTTCGCAGAGGGGTTATAGGGACAATTAGAAGCAGTTAACAGCGGCATAAAGAGTAAAGGCAGTTCCATTATATGTCGACTCTCTGCGGTGACATGAGGGAGTGGCTGCTCTGCGGTGAAACCTGCCGACGCTGGCAGCTTTGCGCTTGTTCATCAGATAGAATGGGTTAACTTCCAGAGTGCAGGCCACCATTATTCCTGCTGCACGCTTTGATTAGTGCTTAATAACACCATATGACAGCACGCAAACATGACGCAGGCCGTGTGGCACGTAGCAGACGTTTAATGGATGGTTTTTGAAAAGTCTTTTTAATAAGCAGCCCAAGTTAAGATACATTATTGCCAAGCAGATGCGCGCCAATATAAAATACAACTGTGTCCTTAACAAGCCGAAGATGGGGAGGAAATGGAGGTGGAGTAATCAATGGCTTTTCCTTGGTGAAAACAAATTACCCAGCACTGTTTCTTTGGCTGATTAAACACTATCCTGAATGTCATCTCTCTTTCTTTGACAGTTATAAATAGCCCCTTTATGATATTCCCCTTCCTGCGTACGGATAATCGCTGGCTTAAGCCTCCTTGGGAGACACTTGCTGTTGTCGCCGTGCCTCGTAAATACGCTGGCACACACTTGACACCGCACATAACCCACAGGCCACACTCAATGTCATTTAGGCCTGACCTTTGTGGGCGAACAACAAGCATAAAACATGAATTACAGCCGGTGCCACATCTTTAATCATATCTTAAATACGTTTTGGAGCAGGATTTACAGGGCTAAGGGGTTTATGAGCTTTTAAACCCATTTAAAGAGGACGCATCTGAATTTTTTTAATGCGGGGCGCAGGATGTGTCAAGGGCTTTACAAACTTGTTAAAGCGACTTGAAACTGCAGTAACCTATAAACATGGACCTTTATAACTCACGCCACACTACAGTCACTGTCTTAAAACTCAGGATGAGTCCAGTTTGTTTTCTCCATCTTAACAAGATGGTTTTAGCATCTGGAAAAGTAAACAAAGCAAGTTTTCTAAGTAGCAACTGAATAAGACTTCTTGGAGTGCAATATGGGATCAAATTCTGTTGATTTATTCAGTAAGTTACTTATTTTCTTCATACTTGATTAGTAAAGAGTTAAGTAAAGTTTATTTGATGGGAAAGGGTTAATTGGTCAGAAATCTACAGACTCAGATTTCCTAACCGTGGTGATGAATGGAACCAAATATAATACAGGTAACATAATGTAAACATTTTAAGCAACCAATAAACCATCCATTAGTGTCTTTTTTGTGTCTTCTGCGTTTTGTATGTAACCTTCATAGTTTTGTTTCTGCAACATTCTAGTTTGTCATCTTGGTTCCATGTGCTTTAGTTGTTTTGGTTAGCGTCTCCTCCTAAGTCCCGCCCCTTTGTTATGTAGGCCACCTGCATGGGGTCTTTAGCACCACCTTCTCTTTATTCATAGAAGGCGTTCTTTGTCTGGTCCTTCTGACAAATGACACTTTACCATACACTTTTACATGCATTATTCATAATCAAGGTTTCTACTAGCTAGACTATATGTTTTTGGGCTTACCAAGACTTAGAAGGCGATGCATGTATCCCCAATTAGCAGGTCTTCAGAACCAAATGTGTTTGAGCAGGAAACTCAGAAATCAGGCCCACATGAGCAGACCCCTTAAGTGTTAGTGCTGGTTTAATTGGTGGAGCTGTGCATGTCATATGTGCGCGTTATAAGGGTTTTTACAATGAGCTCCACATGCTGTAACTACCTGACAGTATTTGCTTATTAGCCCTGCTGTGCACTGATGTTGTGGACTGGATTTTGCGAAAGTTTTTAGAGGTTCCCTCACAGAAAAGCCCCTACAACACCCTCTCCAAAGAACCATTTCAAGAAAACATAAAACATCACTCAGAATAACTTTTCTGTGAGAAGGCAGGTGTTCATCTCCTGTCACCTCTGCAGTGTACAGTTCTGGCACTATATTGTTAGGAACAGTTTTTTTTTAAAGTCTCCTTTAAAACTTTAAACACAAACCAGTGGTCCATCGAAGCAAACAAGCAGATCCATTAAAAACAACTGATGATAAAAATTCATGGAAAACAAAATGCAGCGCTGCTGTATGGCTCCTGCGTCACTCATTTAATGGCAACATCTGGAAGTTTCTCCTCTGTGAAAAGGCGAAGGAGCCATTATACAGGAGCAATCAAACAAACATTTAGTTGCAACCAGAGCACTTCCTGAACAGTATTAATCCCAATTAACTCAGGGGCAATTCTCTCTGTGATACATAATGAGCAAATGGATTCTTTTAAAAGGGAGAATAGCGAACAAAGCACACCAAGTCAATACTGGCTTACGGAGGCAGAGAGAGAGAGAGAGAGAGATTTCTAGACTTTTAAATCATATTTACCAATGTGTAATGGATTAAATTAATCTTCCAAATGCAGAAAGTCAGTTAGTACGGAAGATTTCGGTTTGATTTGCTTTAAATGCCAAGCTCAAGTAAGCAAAGGCAGAGTATATAAAAACATCTTTATTACAGCTTTTAATTCATTCAGAGCATCGTCTGCCCGGCTCCTAGCTCGTGGATTTATGTGAGTGTATTAAACATGCTTGTGTAATTAAAAATTGCTGAATAGGAAACTCGGTGGCATTACTCCTTCCTGTGACTTCCATTCTGCGCTGAGACTGTACAGTCACTGGCTTTTGTGCCTGTAGGATTTTTTAAATGTTTAAATGTTTTATTTTGCAGTTCAGGAAGTGGTGCACCATTCTAATAACGCCTTCAGAAGGTTTGTTTTACTGTTTTGATTCTAAAGTGTTGTCATTTCAGTGAAATATAGACTGCAGAAAAAAGCAAAAGCACTTTTCTCTTAAGCAAATAGAGAAAAAGCACAAAATCAGCAGTCCAATACCACTTAAGAGTCACTTATAGAGATCCAGTGGAAATTCTTTGTGCATCCAGCATCTGTCTTCATAGTAATCCAGCACTTAGGCACCTTTCCACAGGCATGCAGGAACCATGCTGCACCTAAACTGTACTGTGATGGTACTGAACCTGCAGCACACTTTGATTTTCCACCGTATCTCAATGTGGTAATGGTGTTTCTGACACATCAGCAGTGCGATTCTCTCCACATAGTTTATGGTCAGTTGTCCCAAAACCGCATCCATGGAGTCGAACCAGCTGAAAGTTTTATTATTTATATTCTTGTCTGAGTTTTTTTTAACTTTTTCTCTGCATTCTTTAGCCATGCGACTTCAAAAACTCCCAAAAACTCCCACTGTAATTTATCTTCAGCCCAAACAGACAGGGCTTGTACTTCACTGACTTCTCAGTTGTTAGACTGTATCTCCATTGGTTATTTTTGTGTATGTGTTACTTTGAATCAGTTGTTTTCAATGAGTCAAACCTTGCATGCTCATGTAATAGAGACAAACCTCAATAGTAACCTTTCACAATGGATCCCCATAAAACCATATCACAAACTAGCACATGCTAGGAACTGCCTCTGAGAGCTTGTGTATATTCTGGCTTTTGTGCTTGTGATGCGATGTGAGAATGTCACCAGATACTGTCACCTCTGAGACTCGAGTCAGATACACTAAGATGAAAGGACCGAAAAGTGATGAGTAAGCCAATTTCGAGTGCCAGAGCAGCAGTTTTGGACAGCAGTTGAACCTCCTCAGGTCCTAAACCTGTAAGACCTAATGTAACCCACTCACTCAGTTAGTAGAATCAGTTAGACGGATCTGGTTTCTTTCACATTTGATTGGATTGAAGCCAAAATCTTAAAGAGCCAATCCAACAGAGCACTGTGGCCTTATGAAGGCACTTAAACACAGATATTTGAAACTTTGAATAGATGCTGGATTTTTGAAGTTTTATACTGAGTCCTAAAGGAAATATTGGAACTGAAACCCTATCTCTGAAAATTAGCCTGCTATAGTGTAACAGGTCAATGTTGATCTGGTCAGCCCAGAACCAGAGAAGTATACGGCCCAATTATAGGAAATATAAAATATAGACCTGATCTGAAAATAAATTGATGGAATGTGATGTTTGACTCATTGAAATGAATAATTACCATAAATAATGATGATTTAAATAAAAATGGCATCATTGTTGGGCCCCATGTATAGGGTTCAGCACTCCATTTGAGTGATTATTATTTTGTTCCCAATTCCTTTTTATGAGTTTGATTTCATTATATTTTTTTAATAGTGGGTACTTTGACACGGTCAACCAAACCTGGTCTTTCAAAATATTCATTACAATGAATTAAACATCAGATTCAATCCATACATTTTCTTGCTAGGGTGGATACTGTGGCTCAAACAAGTGGTCCATTTGTTCAGTTAGGAAACCTTTAAAATGGTTCTATATTGCACTAAAAGTGTTATTACAGGTCTGAGAAGGTCTGTTACACCATATGGAACTCTTTGTACTGAGAGTGGAGGTTGTCCTCAGTGGAATAAGGGCAGGTATATTATTTGTATAATATCAGGGTTCCGTTTGCCCTTGCCACAGATCTGCTTCAAGGGGTCCAGGCAATACTCTACAAGTTCAAAAACACACACAAAGCCCTGGATATGAGGGGAAATGTGAAGCCAAGTGTTGCAGGGTTCCTCTCTTCAGGGAGGACGGCAGCATATTATGAAAGCTCTGTTTGTCTGCGACCTCCTGGCAAGACAAACAAAGCAGAGCAGGGAGAGGTCTCAAAATCAGGTCCCTTTACTACGCCAAGTTAGCTTTGAATTACATTTATGCTGCAGCAGCAAATCAAAGGCCATAAGCTGCACTGCAGGTCACACACAGAGAGAGTGTAACGCAACACAGCTGAGAAAATGACAGAAAAGTAAAAAGGAAATGGGGATAAGGGGTTTGTGGTTTGTTATTCTGTCTTTAATTACACCATATATACAGCTCTGGAAAAAAATAAGAGACCACTGCAAAAATGTTCAGTTTCTCAGGTTTGATCTTTTAAGGGTGCAAGTATTGAACTGAACAGCTTTGTTTTTAAGAACTGACAATATTTCTCTTAATTTCCAAATAAAAATATTGTTCTTTGAAGCATAATTTTAAAGGAAATGACAAAACATCAAAATAAGAGAAATGATGCAGCGTTTACAGAACTCGAATAATTTAAAGAAAACAAATCTCTTGTTCGCTCTTAAACTAAATGGCAAAAATGACCTTTAACGAACTTCTAGTAGTGTTTTGCCATCCAACTGGTCTCATTGTGAGAGTAGAGTGTTGATTACAGTAGTGTTTTTATACTTTTCCTCATTAAATAAGATGTGATTCAGGTGATCACTAATCAGTCCCTCATAAAGCAGAATGAGGTGCTTGTGTAGGAATTTCACAGACACTGGCATGGAATGGTTGTCACTCATAGAGATGCTGATTTCAAAATAAACTGCTGTGGTTTCTTATTTTTTTCCCGAGCTGTATAGCATTCATAGCTGCTCATCGCTTTCGTTGCTGTTTCTTACAGTTACAGCTTTTATTTTACATGCTATACAGATTCTAGCACTGGTTTTAATAAATCATATAAAGTACTGCGCAAAGGTCTTTGGCACCTATGCAAATTGTTCAAAATCATTTTTCGCAGGTGCTTAAGTGTTTTGCACTGTTCTGTATAAAGGTATATTAAAATAGATCATAAAGGTTCTTCTTAAATACAATCCCAGTTAGCATTGGGTTGATTCTGAAAATCAACATTTTTTTCATGGAAATGAAAAATGTAGTGTTTCTGAATGCCATTCTCACACGCAGTTCCTCTGTTGTCCACAGGATGGCAGCAGAGTGATGGGAACCTGTGGTGGCTACTGTGGAAAATGCACTCCCTCCTCCAGCTCCGGCCTCCTTGTTCAAGTTATATGAGCCAAGTTTTGAAAAGGTTGGATAAAATGACTTTATTAAACCCTCATGTAATGTTCAGATTTACTAACATTCTTAATGCTTTGACCCTGACAATTTAAACCTCCATAAAAAGGTTGAAATTGTAATTCCTACCCAGGTTTATGTGTCAGGTTTCTTCATTGACCACCACGAAACCAAACGCCTTAATTTTACCCCTTAAAATGACCTTAATCTTGACCTGTAAAGGAAATTAAGGAACATTAAGGGTGCACAGATTAAGGTTGAGGGGTAAAACTACTGAATTTTTACTTCTTCAAATTTGCCCCTTAAATAATAGAACCTCCTGAAATTATCGCCATAAATGCAAGATGAAGGGGTATCACACTCATGCCTTAAATCTAATTTTAAGGTCAAATTAAGGGGTCGGTTTCACAAATGAACGGCTTTTTCATTCAAATGAAGGGGTTTGGTGTATTTTCAGGGGAAAATTGAGGTTAAGCACATTGGAAGTACATTGTTTTTCTAGTGAAAGGGCTTTAAATTACATCAAGATCACAAAACATACGTGTAATAATGCCTCCATAGCATGAGAAATATCAACGCATGAGAAAAATCAAGGTGATTATGCTCAAGTTTTGGTTGATTACGCTTGGTTTTGGCCCTAAAGCCAAAGAGGAAAGCGCTTCAGTATTACAGTCTCCTCAGTGTCATCCAAAACAACCAAAACACACATGTGTGTAAAATATAAAAGTCAAATGGACCCTCAAAGAAATACCTGCAAAATGCGTGCAGGACACGATCCCGGAGGAAACTGCTATATTACGACACACAGAGACAAGAACAATATAAAATATACAGTATAAAACACAATGTACTTAAAATGTGCTTAACCCTTAATTTACCCCTGAAAATACACCAAACCGCTTCATTTGAATCAAGTAGCTGTTAATTTGTGAAACCGACCCCTTCATTTTACCCTAAAATTAGATTTAAGGCGTTAATTCAGGAGGTTCTATTATTTAAGGAGCAAATGTGAAAATTCAGTAGTTTTACCCCCTAATCAGACTTAATCTGTGCACTTAATTTTTCTTTCATTTCCTGTGTGGAAAATGAAGGTGAAAATGAAGGTCATTTTAAGAGGTAAAATTAAATGGCTTGGTTTCATAGAGATAATATAAAGTCAAAATATAACTCTCCAGAAAATACTCCAGAAAAACACTCTGTGCTAAATACACTATGCCTCACAGATAAAACGATGTGATCAGTAAGAGGTATATATATAGATAGATAAATACATCAAATTACTGCTGAGGTGCACTAGTAACACAGTTGTTCTCTATAATGGGGCTGTTTTTGCTCATAATGGTGACATAAGTGGTCATATTACATATGAAATTGCAAATTTGCTGTTTACCCAGTTTGTCCCCATTCAATGAGTAAGAGTCATTTAAAGTGAAGCAAAAAATTGTCAAAAAATACTGTTGACATGCATATAAATGGAGAAAGTTGAAATGTCACACTTTTATTGGTGAGTGCGCATATATTTGGGGTAAAATGGTCTAAATATAACTTCAGATATCACACATTTAAAGCACAGAAACTTCACTTTGCATTCCGCGGGTATGAACCTCAGTATCTCTGTCCTCTCCGTTGCAGTTTTTCTTCAGGACTCTCCTGTGATGTTTCTCTCTCTCTCTGTGGTGCTAAAGGCAATGAAGAACTCCCTCCCCCCACCCTGACCTCCAAGTGTACATATGTAAATTACAGAGATGTATGTAATGTGCAGAAACATGTTGAATTATTTATTATAATCCACATTTATTTTTATATTGTGCAATTATTTATATTCTAACAAAGCCATTTGTTTTTTTTTTTTGTTTGTTTTCATTCATGTTTAGCCATAAAGTTGTGACAGTAATCGTCACTTAATCATTCTTTTGTTTGGCCAAGCCCAGGGAAGCTGACCCTTCTGACAAGGTGTGACTTTATTAATTCCGAGCCGTGAGCTTTTAGTTCTTTGAGGGGAGTTTGGGTCGGACCGGTTTGGTGCAGGATGGACGGTTGGTTGGTCTGATCCTGTGTGAGCCAGTGTGGGACTGTAGTTTAGGCCACTGACCACATGTGGAAAGGTTTCTGGAGTTCCTGGAGGTTCGCAATATCAAAACGTCCACATTGCAGAGGAAAAACTGCATCCTGTGTCCTCCGCCAATGTCGCTTCTAGAGAACTTGCTGAATTCACGAATCCTGAATAAAGCAGTTAACGCTTCCCCAGCTTCATCTAAGCAAGGTGAAAAATTCAGGGTGCTCCAGGTGCGGGAGGCAGGTGGTCTTTTCCCACTCTAAAGAAGCAGTGGCAGGACTGAGGGGTGACTCATGGCAGGCAGGTGTTCAGGATGGAGGAGCCAGAATAGCAGAATAACATTTACACGCAGGGCAGCAAGAGTTTAGTAAGAAAGTATAGTCATGCATGAACCCAGCACAGCACACAGTGTGAAAGTGTCCACTGTATGTAACACACCAGCGCAGTACCTGGGGAGCAGTGTGTCGGGACGGTATCTTGCTCAAGGGAACCTCAGTGGCTCCACTAGCAGTCCTGGGATTTGATCCCACAACCTTCCAATTACAGGGGCAACTCTCTAACCGCCAGCTGGGTTTGAACCTGCGACCTTGCCTCTTGCAGTGCGGCGCATTATCCACTAGACCCCACGTCCATACAGTCCAAAGGCAGACAGGATATGTGCTGTAACTAAACTGTACTGTGATGGTACGGAAGTTGTATCTCAGCCCGGTAACGGTGTTTCCGAAGCGTCAACAGTACAATTCTCTCTCCCCACAGTTAACTGGCCGCCTTCGCCCCAAAACCAGGTCCATGGAGTCGAACCAGCGGAAGGTTTTTCTGTCAGAGACGCTTCTGTTATTGTTATTGCCTTTTATTATTTACAGTCTTGTATGAGGTTGGCATCGTTTAGCCATGCGACAAAAACCTAACCCAGATTACTTGTTAGCAATGGCCTGGTTCACCTTCACGTTTCTCACGGCGTTAAAGATACATTTGTTAGCGTAGAAGAAAACTCCCACTGAAACTGAGCTCCAGCCCACACGGACAGTCGCGCTTGTACTTTGCCGACTTCCCAGTTCTTGGTTCGTGTCTCCGTTGTTGGTTTTTTATGCGGATAGTAAATAAACAGTGACCTCTATCTATATTGTGATGACGATTTTTCGACAGAAAGCAGTGACACAGTCAGCTTGGCTGCGGCCTGCTTTCAGCCCTGTCGGGTTCGGCTCGGGTACGGGTCGCTTTATTTGTAATGGAAAAACCTTCCATAGTTTACAACTAACTTTATATATGACGGCCCGTTTTCACTGGAACTATGAGGACTGTTGCTATGGTAGCAGAGCAGAGCTACTAAGGCAGTAGATGCGAGGCAAACAGATCACATCCACACGTTCAAAAGGAGTTTTTTTTCAGTCTGACATTTAACAATACTTTCTCAAAAAAGGAACTGTACAAAACAATTTTGTTCCCTAAATGAGCAGAACAGAACTGGAGTCAAAACAGAGATCATTTACACATCCATCTTGAAGATGCACTGTCTCAAACAGCCTATTTAAGATGAAAAGGGGTGAAAATTGTCCTGTTAAATCAAAAAAGCGCAGTACATTACACCATAAGTTGACCTCAGGGGGCACAATAAAGTAAAATAGATGTAGGTAATGTAGGAAAAAGGATTTTGAACAACTTGCTGGAATTCCGACTCCTAATAATTGCTAATTAGGAGTTATTAGTGTTCATACACTAGCAGTTAATATTCAGTTGTGGAGTCTTTGGGATGTTCTGTCAGGAGCTTCGGAGTGAGTGAGAGTGAGGAGCTGTAGAGGACGTTCGAGTGTGTATCCGCAGCCGCTGTTCTCCAGGGTTTAGCGCGAGGACGCTGGGAGCAAAAGCATGACAGCTCAAAGCAGGAGAGCATAGCTTTGCACTTCTGCTGCAGTCTGGAGACGCTCCAGCTTTACTGATCAGTCAGGTTAGGCATTAAAGGGCTTTTAAAAAATAGGGGGACTTTGTTTCCTGCTCAGAGCGCAGCATCTTTTTTTTAGCTTTATTTCAAACTTCGGCAGGTCAGGAAAAGTTCATTTCAGGTAAAGGAGAAGCCATTCAGCCGTAAATGTCTTATAGAGTCATACAGGATCCGGAGTGTTTGTGTGTTCCAGTACTGATGTCAGACGATCAGTTCTGCATCACAAAGCCCGCTTCAACTCATCCCAGAGGTATTAGGTGGAGCTCCATCACTCCAGAGACCTCCACAGCCCAAAGCTGGGGGCTTTATACCGCTGTAGCTGATGTTTGGAGTTGGGACTGGTTAGAGATCACACAATAGGAGATCACATAATCGGTGTGTGAACACCTTAAAGTAGCCTAACTCACAAATTGGAAGGGGTGTCCAGATACTTTTGGACATTTTGTGTATTACAGGTCTTGGGACATTTGGAAAACGTGGTCATTTGAGAAAAGATCAATTCAGCTTCAAACAAATCGAGGACCTTGCAGTTTCCCTGGCCACGAAGAAATATAATTCATCTGTAAATGACTGTTCTTGTGGTTTATTTTATTTTGTTAGGTTTTTTTTCTCCTCTGAATTTCAGAATACCTCACAATTCCTTGCCTCCTTTGCTTATTTTCTGTTCCAGTTTTTGTACTTCTTAATGTATGAATTTTGTTGCCTAATATTGTCTTTACTGACAAAACGACTGTCATTATTTGTGCGTTCTATTTTTTCTCTGGTATACTTGTCAGGGTACGGCCTCTCTTGTGCGTTTGTATCTTTCTGCATGTCGCTGAGACATTCACGTCATTCACGCTGATGAATAATTTGTTAACACAACCGTTAAGATGTCTCATTTGAGTATTTCTCTCACAAATACTGATTCTTTATTCAAGATAAAGAGCTTTAAAGCCACTTCATGTTTTTAACAGAAAAGCCATACCCGCCTTACTTTCACTGATGGTGCTATTTCCATTCTAGTTCTTTATTAAGGTCTTAATTTAGGTGTTTTCTCATTATATGTACCTGTAAAACTCTGAACACTGATATGTTCACTGTGAAAATGAATTCTGATACTATTTCACTGTTGATACAGGAAAACCAACATTTTGGACAGTTTTGATATTTTTTTCCAATCACTTGACCATCAACCAGCTTCTTTATAACACTCTTTATAACACTATAACACTAAGAGCCTTGTGACATTCATTAACTGCCTTGAAAAGTACTGGTGTACTCATTTAACACTTTATTTGGACCTACACAGGGACTTTGTAGTCGGTTAATAGCAACACTTGGGTATTTATTAATGGTTTATGTCAATATTTACATTATGAAGTAGCTAATGTTGATGTAAGGATCTTTATGGATTTTGATCTATAAATAAAGATCAATATCTGGGAATGATGCTTCATAAAGATGTCCATAAAGGTCCTTATGGTAATACATTATCATTTGCTTAGTAATAGCAAAAGACATAAATAGTAGTAATAGTAATAGACATAAATACTAATCACCTTAGTATTTTTAATGACATTATTATATCATTATTATATTATTATTAAATTACATCATTCAATGCTTATGAATAGCTGGTGAAGTCCTAAAGAAGGTGGCTGTTAAAATAAATGTTAAAGGAGTTGCTCAAGCAATGAATGGACCATAGAAATTTCTAGTTTGCACATCATTTATGTAACGCTAATTGATGGGTATTCCCCTACACGTATCAGAATTAGACTTTTTGACTGAACTATTCCACTTCATAAGTCTGTTTGGCGTATGAAGTTCAGATTCGTGAGGAATCGACCTGGAATGGTATTTAATTAACAGGAATTCTTCCTCAAGAGTTCATTAGTGGTATTTCTTGCCTTCTTAATGTGTTTGGGATCATCAGTTGTGATGGTGGGGTTGGTACACAGTTAGTAATCCTGTTCCACTCTGGTTCTACTCCACATGATGGCAAGGACCACTTAACTAAGTAAAAAACCAACAGTCCATCATTACCTTATTACAAAACATATTCTGGTTTGTTTAACTCATTTTTTGTTTACTGCATAATCCCATGTGTTCCTTCATCATTTGTTTATTTTCATTATTAATCTACAATATAGAAAATGATAAAAACAAAGAAAAAACATTAGAATGAGAAGGTGTGTCCAAACTTTTGGCTGGTAGTTTACAGACTACGTGGGTGAACTAGTTTTGTTGTGTGCAACAGAAGAATACCCAGAATACACAGTAACTTACCTACATCATTTTGGATTGTTAAAAGTACAAGTATAGTATATTTATGACCGTTTTCTTTTTCTGTGGCTTAGTTGTGTTTTTATGCTTTACAACTGTGTTAGGATCAGTAAGTGACTTAGGCTAGGGTGTGTTTCAACTAACACCAAAATTTGGGTTATATCACTGTCGTAGGAACTCGAGGACACCCTGTAATGCAGCATAGAAGGTTGTAGCTTCCAGTTAGCATGTCATTAGCATAACACTAATTGTTGGGTATTGACCTACACTTGGCAATATAAGTATTTTTGGTTGAACTGTTCTACTTTATAAGAAGGTAGCCATTAAATAAAGGGTTACTGGAATAGCTAAAGCAAGCTGACTACCACCCAATGGATGGTAGCAACTTCAGATTAGCACATGTAATTTGCACGATGCTAACTGATGGGTTTTCAATTACATTTAGCAATATTAGCAGTTTTGGTTGAACTCTTCCCCTTCCACTCTCAGGTTTTTGCTCTGATGAAGATTATAAATTAATTTTTGGTTTTCCTTTGAACATATTCATGACACATTAACATTGTCCACACTGACCACATCTAATAAATGAGACTTTTTCGAAGGACAGAATCTAAACACATGCTAGTGTCTCAGACGCATAACATTCATAACATGTTCCGCAGTTTGTGTTGGTTTGGAATTTCTGTGACTCAATGTTTGTTTGTTTGATTGTTTGTCCAATGCTGTACGTGTGCAGTCTTTCACATTACATGTCATTGTCACCATTAATGAAGTGAAATGATAATTAATGCCATTTCATATCTCCTGTTATATTGATGGGCAGTTTTCTTAACTATTTAAGCAGTTATCTATGCACATGCAATTTTTTCTGCTTTTTTTTCTTATTTATTTTATTTACAGGTGTGTATAAATTGAAATGAATGTATTTGCCTTTAAATATGTTCCAGTGGTTTGAAGTCCTCGTGTATATAAGCCTGGGTATGTCTGTTACACCTGCCATTTAAACCGGCCTCTCAAATGTATCGGATCACATAAGGGAATAATCGTAATCTAATAACATAATAAAGCCAACCTTAAAATGTGTTTTCTGTTTGCATTTGTTTTCTTGACCTTAATATATTTAAGCAGCCGGAAGGTTTCATCCAGTGAAATGTATTGCACCATCCAGTGCGGCCCAATGGGTTTTGAGTCTTGGTTCTTCTCGTCATTTTTCCTCATGTTTTAAGGAGTTTCTTGGAGATTCTTCTTTTGAGATTTGGTTCCTCCCTGTGGTTCTTCATTACGTTAGGGATTAAGTGGCTCTTCCTCATGCTCTTACGGAGTTTTCCCTTGGATCCTGTCACAAATTCTTTCCTGGTTCCTCTTTGTGTGTCTTTGTTATTTTAGGGAGTTTCTCGTTTGGAGTCTTGGTTCCTCTCAGTGGTTCTTTCTTTTGCTTTTAGGGAGTTTCTGTTTGGAGTCTTGGTTCCTCTCACTAATTCTTCCTCATGCTTTTAGAGAGTGTTTCCTTTGAGTCTTGGTTCCTCTCAGTTTATAGGAAGCTTATAGGAAGGTCCTCTTTTGAAGCCTTAGTTATTTTCGTTTTTTCTGCCTTATGCACTTAGAGTTTTTCCTTGTGATCTTAGAGAGGTTTTCCTTTTGAATCTTGGTTCTTCTCAGTCTTTCCCTTTCTTGCTCTTGATGGACGTAGCTCTATATAAACAAAATAAAACGGATGAATGCAGTTTGACCAACTTAAGCTTTTGTGCTGGATTTGATGCTAATATATATTTGATGCTTTTATATATATATATATATATATATATATATGTGTGTGTGTGTGTGTGTGTGTGTGTGTGTGTGTGTGTGTGTGTGAGTTTATAAATATCAATCTTTTACTTTAAAAGTATCTTTTACCTTCAATCTGATTTTTAAATCTGCATGGAACTTGATTGTACATAAAATTCTCGCAGTGGTGCATCTGCAATTCTCATCATGACCTCATAACATAACCTGCAATGTGTGTTATGAAGTGATTTGAGCAGAAGTGATGGTACAACCTCTTCGGTTGGCCTCTATATGTCGTGGTGTATGGCACCGCATGGCTGTTTGTTCAGAACTACAGCAGCTCGCTGTGGGCTCAAGGCCATGCCGCCGACTTCCTGTCACAGTCTATTCACAGCGAGAGGAATATTAAACCAGTGTTTTGACTGAAGGGCAGAATGAATATGCATCAAATTACACAGCATGCCGCTGTATTGTTGTCTACTTAGCAAAAGTCTCCTCCTATCTTTTGCTCTGTCTAGTTTAATATCCTGGATGGTGGATGATAGCATGCAGTGTCGTTTGTCAGTAACTAGAGCGTGACCGTCTTTATTGCAATGACTCTGTACTCCAGCGCTGCATAGATTTACAGTACTGTGCAAAAGTCTTGACCCTTTTCTTTATATTTTGTTTTGATTAACACTGCTGGTGCAAAAACGCTATTTCATGCCTGCCACATTGTCTTATCTTTGCCATTAAATGAAAGAAATGGGGACAAATGTTTTACTGCGACAGGCAGCAAATTGCCTGAAGACACAAGGTGACCCATGTATAAATCACTGAAGCATTCCAAAGCATATCTAACTTCAGGCCTGAACCAGTGAAGAAACAGGAGCGGGTGATTCCAGATGATCAGGCGGTGATCAGTATACTGGTGGTGCTGAATGCTGAGTGGCTGGAACTCCTTTATCTAG
>JBBPCY010005547.1:0-15985 GCA_037974405.1 Brachyalestes nurse
GTCACGTCGTGGGCTGACCTCAGAAAGTAAAAGTCCAGAACGGCTGTCGGGGGCACAGAAAAGATGCGCATAAAACATATCAACCGCTCAAACACCCCCCCCCCCCGCCCCAGGAACCACGGCTGTCGACCGTGGATGCGCATATCCCCCTGGGGACACGCCTGAACCTCGGTACTTCTTGGCCCCATCCCGCAACCACGGCCGACCTGGTAAAGAAAGTCCGCTCTAAGGTGTTCTCTTTTTTCACAATCCAAAATCACTAGCTTGACTGAGCAGCAGCGTGGCTTCTTCTTCTGGCATGCTGGTCGCTGGCATAGCGTAATACTGCCCCCACTGATAGTGTGGTACTGCAATTAATTTTCAAATTAATCGCATTTAAAGCGTTATAGAAATAAATTAACGCAAATAGTTAACACGATATTTTTAACAGCCCTAATTTAAATACATTAACAACTTCTAACTAAGGTTCACTTAGCCGATTATTGTCTTTCCAACAAAACGTTTATGACTCTAATGAGCGGTGAGTTAAATATTTCGGCAACTGTAGTGTTGGCACATCGTCAAGAGATCAATTGCTGGTGATGCCACAGTCATCTGAGTCCAGGTGTCCAAGACAGGCCTCTATTTCTGGGTGGGCAGATCCTTGCTCTCCCTTATCACTCTGCGTGATGCTATCCAGTATGGAGATGAGTTAGCCAATGCAATGTTGGAAAAATGTGGCTTTAGAGGAGTCACGTGCTAGTCTTCATTTGGGTGTAGGAGATTTGTCCTGGGTTCGATGCCTGGCAGGGTCCCACCTTATGCCCTTTGAGCACTGGAATAGGCTCCCTACAGGGAATGACAAATTAATAAAATAATAAACTGGGTAGAAAAATTGGGTAGATTGCACTACCTTTCTTCTTAAGTTTTCTTTTTCTTCTTCTTCTTCTTCTACTTCTTTTTCTTCTTATTATTATTAGGTGAATTTTGGTGCCACTTCTCCTTTGAAGTCATTTGAATCATTGACACAGTACCAACTCTGACTCTGACTCTGACTCCACTATTTCAATTGTGTACAAATTTCCCAATATATAGCCTAATCAGGGACCAAGTGTCGTTTGCAATTTTGTGGGTAAGTCTCCACAGAAATGTATGAGGAGAGAGAGCACAGGGGCGAGTCACCTTGGGAATTAATACAGAGAGAGAGTCTTTAAGCCGAAGAGATAGACACTAAAGCTCAGGTCAGTTATGTAAAGAAAGACATTTATCACTGTTTGTTATGGTTTTTAAAATAAATATACAGTAATCCCCCAGTTTTACGCGGATCAGGAGTAGCGGATTTGGTCACACGCAGATTTTTTTGGAGAACCGAACTCATAGTTTTACGCGGAAATCCCCACAAAAATGCGGAAACTGCAGATATCCTCCACCTTTTTTTGCTTTTTGTGGCAATAAATATAGTTTTCACACAAGGAGACCCGTTCACCTCACCGCGGTGTCCCAATACTTTTGTCCCGCGACCTTCCGAGTTGCATATCTCGGCGGGGAATTTAAATTAAAATGAAAAGAGGTGAATACGGGTTTACCTTGACATTTTCATTAAGGGTAATGCATTAAACTGAGTTTAAAATGAAATTAAAGTGTTCTGGGAGCATGTTTAGGGGAATATTTCGGGTTTACGCTATAAAAAATGGGCATTTTTAGGCATTTTTTTTTTTACCAAAACACAACAACACGTTTTTTCGACTATACAGGTGGAAATTTAATTTTTTATGCTTTAAGCCCCGAAGCTGCTGTTCGTAGGCCAGCAAGCTGCTAGTCAGCTAATTATTTACCGGAAGTAACAACACTGTTACTGGAGCGCAGCTTTAAGTTGCCCTCCACACCTCCGGTCAGCTCAAATGTAAACACGCCCCCAGAGCAGCCCCTGCATTCTAATTGAAGCCCACCGATGGAATATCTATTATTCTGTCACCGAGAAGCTTCTCTTAATCTGTTCACAAACTTCACGGCTTAAGGAGCGCAGCTAATTAACTGCACACCGAAACAGAAATCTATTTGAATATTGATTCCTATCGTCAGCGCCTGCCACCCCAGCACCCCGCGCACAAGCGAACAAGCGCACAAGTATGATTATGAATATTTTAGAGGCACATTTAATGCAGAGAAAGACTCGAGGGCCTAATGACCCCGGGCGCTTCCAGCAAAGCGTCTTCATATTTTAAAGGAAGTCAATAGTGCAGCAGCTCAGTCAGCAGCATTAGAGCTCTTACACACATACACACACACACACACACACACACACACACACACACACACACACACGCCACTGGATCAGAGTGAGGGAAAGAAATTAATAACACACGTGCCTAACAATCCTTTCTGCGATTTAGTGAGGCGCCGAGCCACTCTGCTTGAAATGCAAAGTGGTAATGAATACACACACACAGGGCAAATTCTGAGCATCCCCTTTCACGCACACACTCACATATTTACACACACACACATACACACACACACAGCCTAGTGCCCCTAAAGTGCATACACACACACACACACACACACACACACATATGCATGCGCACACACACACAGCCTAGTGCCCCTAAAGTGAATACACACACACACACACACACAAAACCCATTGCCCCTAAGGCACACACACATAAAGCAAGGTGCCACGTAAGCTCACACACATACATACATACAAAAAAAACCATAAAGTTTTCTGCCACTTGCGAATAAAAAGTCCAGCTGGATTTAATTTTTTGATACATTATGATCATTTACTTTCATCCAGAAGTTTCTCTCTCCTTCTCTCTTTTTTCTCTCTCCATACATCCCTCCCTCTTCGTCTTGCTCTCTCATTCTTGACTTTTTTCCCTCTCTCATTCTCTCCTTTTGTCTTTTGTTCTCTCTCCCTGACTATTCCTCTTATCTCTCTCCTCCTTTCTCTCTCTTCTTCTCTTCACCTGTTTTCATCACCTCATTTGTTTCTCTCTCTTGTTTCTTTTTCTTTCTTCCTTCCCCTATCTCTCTCTTTTTCATTTTTCTCTTCCCATCAAATTCTCTCATTCTCTCTCTCTCTCTCTCTCACTCTCTCTCTTTGTCATGCCCTCTTGTTCTCTCTCTCCCTCTCTCTCTCTCTCTCTCTCTCTCTCTCCTGCATTAAGCCCGGGTCTCTCTCCCAGTGAGCTGAGACAGCATATGGTGCTGTCTATCTGTGAACACACACCAGCAGAACAGCGTGACAGAGAGAGATGAGGAGGTGGGGGGGGGGGGGGGGTAAAAAAGGAAGACAGACGGATGCCAAGCCGTGAAAAAAGAGAGGGAGGGGAAGAGATGGAGGGAGGGATGAGAACAGATTCTTAAGTGCCAGACAGGAAGTGTGTGTGAGGAGATTTAGCCATTCAAATCATGGTCATGTCACCGCTGTCTGTGAGGGGTTAGGATGTGTGTGTGTGTGTGTGTGTGTGTGTGTGTGTGTTTCAGCATCTACCGTTATCAGCATCATGAAGCCAAACAGTGAATGCATCCCAAATTAAAGCCGAACTGTTGTGTAACAGGATGAATGGCTGGAATAAAAGAATCACACCATCTGGAAGCCTCTCCGTCAGGCACTAATGAATAAAAGGCCAAACCGTCACTCCAGATATACACAAACATGCACAACAACTACACTCCTCCAAACACAGAGATAGCCTATATTCATTACGTTCCAGTGTGTCCATCATTTCCATATTGATTAAATATACCTGCTGTTGGCACAAAAACTTGTACCTCTAATTTTCTCACTTGTTATTTTTTACATAAATTAAACATAATAGCTGCCATTTACGCTGCATCCCAATTTCAGGACTTATGGACTATAATAACAGTCACAATAATGCTAAATACCTTATATGATCATTACACTGAAAGTTGGGGTTTTGCTTTGACAGTGATTAATATATTTCATCAGCACGGGGCGCGTTTCCACTGTCCGGAGTACTAAATCAAAGTACAAAAGTAGCAAAGTACTAAAGTACAAAAGCACCAGAGTACCAAAGTACCAAGTCATTAAACCACCAGAGAATCAAAGTACCAAAGTATCAAAGCCCCAGCATACCAAAGCACCAGAGTAATAAAGTACCAAGGCATTAAAGTGCCAGAATAATAAGTACCAAAGCACCAGAGTACTGAAGTACCAAAGTACCAGAGTACTGAAGTACCAAAGCACCAGAGTACTAAAGTACCAAAGCACCAGAGTACCAAAGTAGCAAGTCATTAAACCGCCAGAGAATCAAAGTACCAAAGTATCAAAGCAACAGAGTACCAAAGTACCAAAGCAACAGAGTACCACAGTTTTAAAGACCGAAGTACCATAATACCAGTACCAGAAACTGGAACTGTGTTTTTCCATTAGTCATCAGTCAAGTACCAGAGAGTCCAGTTTTATGGATTTTGATCCAGACTGGGCCCAGAAGGACCTACTGGTACTCAAGGACACATTTGCAGCTGCTTCTTTGCTGTTTCAGGAGATGATTTCACCGGGCACATCACCAATAAAGACCGATACACTGACATGAAAATCCACTTATTTTTAATTTTTTATCATTTAATTTTTTCACATCAGGGCTGTCCACACCACGTCACATGACTCCTTTTTGGCATTTTCACATTCAGAATTTAGTATTTTAGAACTGTTCACATCACTAGAATACAAACACATGCACAGAATGTCTGTGAGTGTGAAAAGATGGATGGGCTACTTTCCAATTCGGAGAATAGAATCAAAAGCTGATCGCTGCTTTTGAAATAGGATGAATTCTATAGATATTCATTTTATTGTAACATCGTCCCTTTCAGTGATTACAGAGCCTTCCGCAGGGTATAACGCTTCTTCATTTGTCACATGAAACTCATGAAGGACTGATGTGTTAAAATTGTTTCATAGATTTATCTAAAGCTATGTTGGTTTTTAGAGCTGATTCCAGACTTTTTGAACAGCTGCGTACAGTCAAACAGCTGCATAAACCGCAGCGAACGGTAACGAGGGACAGATTTAGCGCAGTGACTCTGAAGAGGTCCCGCGCTGTCTGAGAGCCGGGCAGGGAAAAGTCCTGATTGTCTCTCCGGCTCAGTCATTTCCGCAGCCTTGGGAGAGAGTTGAAAAGGAGCGGAGGAGATCAATAACTCATTAGAGAGACACTGTCAGCAGAGCAGTGTGCCCTGAGAACTCAAACAGGACCGAGCGGAGGGACTACAGACAGATCCATAGAGTTTCTCTCGGCTCCGTCCTGACCTAATCTCACCAAGCATTTGGAATTATAATGAACCATTTCTCTAGATCTAATGTTGGGAGTGGAGTCACAGAAGAAGCAATGACCACTAAACTCTATGTGTAGTTTCGTGTCTTCACCTGTGGGGGCAGTAATCATTCTCTCTAGATTTTGGAGGTGTGGGGATTTGTAGCTTTACATTTTCCTTCAAAACTTGATTTGTCGCGGTTCCCTGAACAATTGAATCCTGGGACATATTCAGTCCTCCAGAACGTCAACCGAACGCCGTGTAAACGCAGTGCCGGCGCTTTCTTCGCGTTCGTCAGGATTTCGGCAGAAATTGACGCTAAGAAAACGTTACATGCAGCGTTTTTTGACGCCACCCAAACGCGCAGCCGACCGAGCGCCGGGGCTGAACGCCTGTGTGGACTCTGTGATTTACTCCAATGAGCAGAAAAACGGTCCGCACTCAGTCCGCGTTCACCTGGAGCCATGAACGCCAGAAACACGCCTGATTCAGACGCCCGTGTGAACGAGGCCTAACCCTAACCACTCATAACTCAGACGCACTGTAATCCTGGAGCTTCTCCACGCTCTGAACGGCCTGCGGTTCAGTTTTTTTCATTGAAAAGACAACTGGAAATTAAACAGAATAAATATTAGACCTTCTCTTACTGTTTCAGGCTTTATAAAGAGGTGATGTCTGAATAATAAAAAGTATATCAACAGGCCTTGTTCTCTGTAAGACTTTTAACAGACCTTTAAGCACCTAAGAGTGATTGTAAAGAACCTTTTAAAGCTTAAAGATCTTCCATGTAATTTACAAGGTTCTTTAAGCTTTTTAAAGGTTCTTCACGCTTACAGATTTTAAAATAAATAAAAAAATCACATTTATTGTAATAAGCCATAGAATTTGCCTCTTTACAAATCCTTGAATTTTTCAGCTCACAGACACTTCTAACTATTTCTAAATAAATATGAACTTTAAAAAAAATGTAACAAAAAATCCAAACATTTAGGAGGTATTGAGTTTTTTTTTTTTCATTTAAAAGACATCCAAATTGTCCTGTGATGGAGTGGTGACCACCTGTCCAGGGTGTTTCTCCACCATTCCTTTTTTGAGTGCTGGGATATGCTCTGTTAATTCCTACCACCCTGTTTAAGGATAAGCAGCTCAGATAAACGATGAAATATCCAGATTCACAAAGATACATTTATATATTATGTGGTGACATATCTGAGTAACCTGGGGTCTTCTGGAAAACAAAAACACAACATATGATCAACATGACCACAAAATATATATATAGCACAGTACAAAAGTGTCACATTAGCACAGAACTTTAAGGGTAAACAGCTTCATTATCATCACTAACTGAAACAAGCAGAGAAATTGTGTGTAAAGTCCAGATTGTGACCTTTTCCAGATGTCAAAGTTATTGTATTGTGCTTTACATTTGACAAAAGGTTATTCTTAGTCTAGTTTTGCCAGTAAGCAACCTTTTTTGACCCTGAACTGAACTGAATACAAATCTGTTCCATTATGCAATCCACTGAAATGAGTGTAGCAAAACAATACTGAGAAATCTACACTTCCTAAAGTTCATCCTGACTAATGTGCAATCATGGGACCAGTATGACCGTCCACACCCTTTTCTCCTCTGTACTCCGCAGCAACTCCACCAATCATCCCGTATGATTAACACGTCACATTGGATTCACTTATCGAATAAATCATGCCGCCGCCTCTGCTGGAATCCTGGGAGACTTTCTAATCACACCTGCTAACTGTGATTCATGAGTGATTCGAGGCCAGACTGCATCAGCTGAACACCAGCAGAGCCGTATGTGTGCCTCACACACTCTCTTCCCCACGGGCATCACTAATACCCCCCACATGGCTGCCAGCCTGCGCCACAGTCTGGGCACCTTCCAGCGTAAGTGACCTGAGCAGAGGGTTATTTTCTAGCCCAAACAAGGAAAGGATGGGATAGTTAGTTGACCCTGTTGGAGAGCAAGACTGCAAAACTGCTGGAAATATCCATTTTCCCCCCTAGAAGTTTCAACCAATTATTTTTGGAGGAAAAGGTTGTTTATTTTTTTCACATCAACCAACAGACCTTTATTCAGTCACCACTCTTAAATTAGTGCTTCTCAAACTGGTTTTTATTGTTATGAACTGGGTTGAAGCATAAATGTTGACCGTTTGGAGATCCCTGTGGACCAGTTGGAGAACCAAGACCTGAAACGACTCCTCCTTGGATGGTTATTTAGAGAATGATATTTGTTAAGATATATGTGAGCATAAAGAACATTTTAAAGTGTAAAGAACCTCCATCTAATGTAAAATTTCTAATAAAAAGGTTGACTGATACAAAACCATTACATTATCCTCAAACCTTTTAAGGGTTCTGCACGCTTACGGATCTGTAGCAACACCCAAATAACCTTTGAGTCTTTTTTACAAATAATTCAAAAACTGTTAGGAGACTAATATGAAGTTCTTTGAGAGTTAGGAAATGTGGCCCATGTATGGGACCTTTGGATGAAGTGCTGAACCTTTTATGAAACTACAACATTCACTTTCATACACACTTTTCAGCCTCTTTACAGCCTCGATACCACACCCCCAACATGATGCCTCACAAAAGAAATGATGAGAACACAGGTAGGAGGTTGGTTCTCCTCCAAATCCTCGATTGTGAAGGACCAGCATCACCAACATATGCTCCAGAAAAGATGGTGGCTGGAAGCCTGCTGAAGTGTCATAGCCCAGCGTGTGTTCCCCTGTCCCGCGCCGTGATGATCGCTTATTCCCCTGCCACCACACATATGCTCAGGACATAAAGCAGTTGGACGTGGCCGTGGGCTAAAGTGGGTCAGCCCGCCATATATGGAGCCAAACCCCAGTGTGTCACCATCAGCTGAGCCCAAAAAAAACCACTACCAAGCTGCTTCCTTTTGAATCTTGACAGATATAATCTGGTCCCCCCCCCACCCCCGACCCATCGCAAACCATATCAAAACAAAACAACAAAACCCACTCAATCCAATCTAGGTCGTGGAGCACAACAGAAGTCATCGCCAGGCTCCCAGATGAAATGGCTGTCTGGATCACTTAAAAAAATAATGCCCATGATGTGCCTTTGTCAGATGCTTTCCCTGGCACTGGCGTAGCTGTTCCACTTTGAGATGAGCAAAACCCTGCCGGTGCATCATAAAATATGCCGATCGTGATGCTTTATTCAGAAGTTCTGAGGCATGTTGGTCCCTTTGGAGGTTCCACCACTTTTGCAACATTTAAAGAACATGACAGTACTACCCGTAGAAAAGAAAGACAAAGTATCCCTTCCAAATAGCAAGAGCTTTGTAATCACCTCAGAAGGAATGACATTTGCGGGACTCGAAAGCTCTGGGAATATCCTGGAAAAGAGAACATGTGCATCCCTAATGGTAGACATTTTAATTAGCAGCCTAGACCACACGTGATTGTCGCACAGATGGAAAGCGCCATATATTATTGAAGCTTGACGCAACTCCTAAGAAAGATCTCTGTGTTTTTGGTGTTAACCAGAGAATGTAAATTATGGAATAAGCTCAGCTTTCCACATGAAGTCGAGAGGGCCTGAGATAATCTCCAGAACTCTTGGCCACAACTTCCAAAACTGTGGAGGACTTCATACTCTTCTGCAGGAGGTTTATCAAAAGCTGAGAGAACCAAATTAAGTGTGCAAATCCCATGCAGACCCTCAACTGAAGGATTTTGTGCATTCAATGCCAAAAGTTGTTGTGGGCCGCAGCTATTCCACAGATAACACCACGTCAAATGGGTCCAGATGCGGCGCCATCTCCCTCCTGCTCAGTGTGTGCATATGAGGATGTGTGGCTTGTGTTTACGCTGCTGTATCTCTTGGAAAGAAGTCAAGTTTGCAGCTGCGGCGCCAAATAATTCATCGGCCCCTCTGCACCCGAGAGGAGCCACAGGTAGTTGATGAAGTGGCAGTGCCAAGCATCCCAACTGGTGAAGACAATGCGCAG
The DNA here is from genome assembly GCA_037974405.1 of Brachyalestes nurse. Lineage (NCBI taxonomy): Eukaryota > Metazoa > Chordata > Actinopteri > Characiformes > Alestidae > Brachyalestes > Brachyalestes nurse. Next base: position 9,279 of record JBBPCY010005547.1, read on the forward strand.
CTGCTGGGAGTCAGCTCGGCCAGATGCCGCCGCCGCCGTGCCATGTGTTCCGAGCAGGGCAAAAGGGGGGGGGGGGGTGACAAGCTTGCCAAGACGTTCTCATCTGGTGCCAACCCGATGCGTTTTGGCACTCCCTACGATTTCCGTTCCCAGCTAGCATCCGAAAAGAGGTGCCTCTCTCCAGTTTGATGTTTTTTCCTTAGAATCCTGCGCCAAGCAAACAGAAAGTTGGCGCCCGCTGCCGGACGTTTTACCTGCCAAAGCGGGGGCACCAGAAAGAGTGTCCTGGCTTGGAGCCCCGCGGTCTCGGTGGAAGCACACCGGGGGCGATCACTGCTCGGCTGGATATCCTTTAGCCCTGCGGGCGCTCCCGATCCACATCCCTTATTGTATTCCAGCATTTTCCTTGAGCCTTGTGCCTACAGTATGGCCGCACCATGAAAACCAAGAATGCTAGCACCGAAGATAGCCGTGGTCATCTTCCAAGCGCTCCTCAAGAAACACAAAAATCGATCTTGGACAATGCATTTAGGTTCGGCTCAGACGTGAGGACTTTGCATCAAATGCAAAGCAAAAGCAACGTCCTATTGAGCTCTTTTCATCTACTGGAGGGCACCCTCTCTCCCGGCACTTCCTTTGTGTGTGCATGGATCATTCCCTGACGATACTACTCCTCAAACTGGAGGGGAGATTCTGAGACAAAGCTTCCAGTTTGCAGGAACATGCCATCCTCGTTTGCAGCGGAGGGGTTTAGGGAAGTGAAAACTTTTTGAACGAGTGCCATCTCTGAGCAGTCCTTATCTGAGGCCCGCGACTGCCAGCTGGTGGCTGACTGTGCCCGTGCTGTGAGCCGATGCCAAAACCAGAAAGACTGGCTAACAGCAGCTTAATGGCACAACACATGTTTAGGTGTCAACCCACCAGTACGACTGAGCTGTCTGTATGCCTGGCTTGGTTTTCAAATGAGGCCGGATTGTTGTGTGGTAGAACAAAAGTAGCTCAGACTCTGGAGTCCAGATTTTAGTCTAAAGCCTTTTATTCATTTGACTTCGCTTAGAGTTTATGTTGTTTACTTCACCAGTCAAGCTTTCAGTTTTAACATCCATTATTATATAGGCCTCAATGAATGAGACAGACCTTGATTACCTTTTACAAGCCTAAATGAATGGCTTAGGCCTAAACCTGAGCTGCATTATAAATGGCTCCATATTGCACATACAGTTGCCTACATGGTGTGTCAATAGTGCTGTAGTGTTGTTTGAATTCTCAATTATAGATCTCTCAGCTGTTCCTTCAGTCAGAAAATGATTTCCCTTAGCAAAAAGTAGTATACTTAAAGTTCATTTTATTAGGTATGCTTGAGTATAAGTATAGCAAGTATACAGACCATGTACTTGTAGTGTACTAGAAAGTATACTAATTGAATACTTCTTCGGACTAAATTGGAACATTTTTAAGTTTATAAAAGTATACTTTAAATATACTTTATGAGGTCATTTTAAGTTTACAAAGTATACTTATCAGTCAAGTATACTTCACTAAACTATTCTTAAGTATATAAAATATAGTATATAAAAAGTAAACTTCAAGTATACTGCCTCAGTTTTAGTATAAAATAAGTATAGTCGTACTTGAATAAACTACTTTTTCCTAAGGGTTGTAGTAATTAGCGACTGAGTTAACAAGTGAACCACTTCGAATGCAGAATGCAGTTATTTAATCCTGGTACTATTAGTGATTTGAAGGTTGTGCATGTGATTCCCAGGACTGCTTGTAGCACCACTGAGGTACCCTTGATCAAAGAACTGTCCCCACACACTGCTCTCTGGGCACTGTGTTCCTGGCTACACACTGCTTCACTTGGTAATTGGGTTAAATGTTCACACTATATGCTGTGGTTTGTTTACATATGACAAAAATTGACATTTTACACTTTTAAACCACCCCACTCAGAGAACTGATGATTTATCATAGCAGATCAGAAAAGTATGCCATACGAGTGTGATTCACAGATAAACTGTGTTAGCAGTGTGTTGAATGTATCTAAGCCATTTGATAATTACTACAATCAGAAAATACCTGACCCTGCCGAGAGTTCCTCCTGGTTTCGGTTTCTACCCGGAACCAGAAAGTGACGTACTCGTGTGAAGAGTGTCTCCTCGGTAAGAGGCTGTTTTGATTTTAATAAACGCTCACTTTTGAGCTGAAGTTGACATGTGGAAAATATGTCCTTAATTTTTAATTTTACAGTCTAAACCATTTTTTTCTATGTGGTATTGTGGGGTTTTGTAGCGTTAACACCTGTTTATCTGTTTGTCCTCCGAGAGCTCTCTGTTCTGTAGCTGGTGTTGCTGCTAAAGGGTGCCGGGTTGTCTTTCTCTCCTTCTGAAGATTAAACAGAAATAAATAAACTTGTTAATAATCCCTTTTATGTTTTGGGGTCAGTTTTACCTCATTCAATGTTTAATGTCTCTAAATAAATAATTGGCATCCTATATTCCCTTCAAATTAAAAGACTTTTCCTAAGGGACAAACTGGGTAACTTAAACACAAAATTAACAAGATTTCTGTGTGGTTTGTAAACACTTTTTGTAAACACGGATGTTCTTTTGGTACAGTTTGACCCCTGGCTGTTTGACTGACTGTTTTATAGAATGTATACGATATATCAGCATTTTACACGCATTTGTTTGGAAGTTTTGGATAATACTGAGAATAATATGCTGTAATTTGCAATTTATGATCTTCCCTCTGATTTAGGGCCACTTGAGTATAGTTAGACCCATAGGAGTGCAAGAACCACTTAGAGATCACAGGACATGGGGAGAGAAACATATTTTCCACCAGAACTGATATTTCCTGCTGTGGGATGTATGTTTTATTTAAAGCACTATTTGGGTCATCAACAAAGAAACATAAATCTAAAATACATGAACCTTTCTGGAGGTTTACCAGTTGATCCCGAGCATAAAGGATGTTAGTAAATTTGAACATAACATACAGGTTAAACACATGCTGATAATTACATCATATATATCCAGAACTACAGAAAGATAATTCACCTTTGGCTCTACAGTGAGTATGTCATATCAACAGGGCTGGATGATATGGCATATTAGTAACATCACAATATTTTTCAACTAAATGGGAATACAGAATACATCTCAGTATACACAGTACTGTGCAAAAGTCTTAACCCACTCCTCATTTCTTCATATTCTGCTTCCAAAGAGTCAGACTTTCTTCTTTTTTAGTGTAGTCTTGAGGAACAGTTCTCCAGGTTTCCAGAAGGACTTCAAAGACTCTCCTTTTCAGTCCAGTCCCTGAACCTGACCAGTTTGAGGAATGTTTTTGTTTATTAAGACAAACAGTGACCTACGTATGAATCATTCAAGGAGAACAAAGTACATCCAACTGAAGTTCTGAACCAGTGAAGAAACAGGAGCAGGTGATTCCAGATGATCAGGCGGTGATCAGTATACTGGTGGTGCTAAACGCTGGGTGGTTGGAACTCCTTTATCTAGACTTCTTATAGCTTTAGACACTTTGGAGCCTGTCACAGTAAAACATGTTCCCACTTATTTAATATAATCTACTCTAAAACCGGCATAAAATACTATTTTTGCACCAATTTTTCAAAGCAATATATAAATGAGGTCTGGTATAATGAATTACAGGTTTTTTAAAAATACATTTCCCTTTTCTTTGGTTGAATATGTTCTTATAAAGTGTGTAGCTTTCCAGAGGGCATTGAACAGCAAGACAAAGTGTTATTACACAACAGCACACCAAAAATGTTCTTTTATTTGCTTTTATTTCATTTTGAACTTTTGCCTCAATTCAAAAACCTCCTTATTAGAACAGTGTTTTAATGTATGTATTAAGTGCTTCTGATATTAATGCTGTTGTTATGTTCCACCTCTTCAGTCTCTAGTGAGTCAGTTGAGGATGGTCTTCGTGTTGCGCCTTCCATAGAGGTCCTTGGATCATGCTGTATGTCTGCGTGGCTGCTGTGTGGAGATCCTGGAACTGTGTGCACTGCAGGGCTGGTACAGCCTCCCTTAGCCTGGGACATGTAGTTCGAAGAGCCTTGACATCTTCGGCCCTCAGAACAGGAGACCGGGTCACTCCAGTGTTTGCCAGAGCCCTGATGCATGGAGAGAAGGTGGCCATCATAGATCACAGTGGGAGCCACAGCTACAGCTCCCTTTACAACATCAGCAGAAGCTTGGCAGCACACATCAGCCAAACACTGGCCTGCCCGTCCGGAGACCTGCAAGGCAAGCGTATATCATTCCTGTGTGCCAACGATGCATCATACACAGTGTCCCAGTGGGCAACGTGGATGTGTGGAGGCACGGCCGTGCCCCTGTACAGAAAACACCCCCCGGCTGAGCTGGAGTACATCATAACAGACTCTGAGAGCTCACTGCTGCTGGCTGGACAGCCTTATGCTGACGCCCTGGAGCCTCTGGCCCAGAAACAGGGGCTGCCCTGCCTGCATCTCCCTTCTACCTCCGGCCTGGACAGCTTGCAGGCAGCAGAGCTGCCAGCTCAGTCCAGGGACGCCCTCTCTGATTGGGCAGAAAGACCAGCCATGCTTATCTACACCAGTGGCACAACAGGAAGACCAAAGGGGGTCCTCCATACGCACAGCAGCCTGCAGGCAATGGTAAGTGACAATTTTAATTAACTGCCTGGTCAGAAATGCCATTATATTAGGACTTTTTAACCTATTCATTGATTCTGATTATTAGTTGAGTTACCAGAGTCTTTTGAAAGGGTCCGTGTTCTAATTTTTCATTTTTAGTTCCACTTAACACTAATATTTAACAGTAACAGTAGTCGTATTTTCTTGCATTGTCCATTTTTTTTCTCTTTGTCACTTTTTGTTACTCATATATGCAAATGATCTCTGATTTGTATGGCTACCATTGACACTCATTATCACTTCAGCATGAAGAGATAGGACTAAACATCTACAGGCAGAATATTCCGGCTAAATTAGTTAATTCATGTGACATCACAAAATCACCGGACCATATGGACTGTATGTATGGTTTGAAACATTTAACAGTGTTTGCACACTGTGTCTGAATAGCAGCCTGGCTGATAGTTTTGAGTGAAATTACAACATCTTCAAGGTGCTATCCTATCTGCTATCCTTACAGCCCTGTGCAAAAGTTTTAGACACCTACGCAAATGGTTGTCTAAAGCCAGTTTTCTCAGCATGTGGTAAAGTGTCTATTTGCTAGAAAAGTTACAATTAGTATAAATACAACATCAAGAAAGCAGTAAAACGTATCAAGATTTGTTTTGTTCGTAAAAAGTAGTTGATATTTTGTGAGCTGTGAGGAGAACACAGGGTTGGTTCCAGATTCCTCCTCGGTTCCTTCAGCTGAAGGAATTCAGTCTGTGAAATTCAGTTGGCAGCTACTGATCAATTTAATGAAGGACTGATTGAGGTAAACCAGGTTTGTGATGGAAACTACAAAGAATACTGCAGTTCCACAAGGAGCACAATGATATAATTACCATAATCACTATTTACTGTATACAGTAATCCCCCAGTTTTACGTGGACCAGGAGTCGCAGATTCAGTCACACGCAGATTGTTTTTGAGAACCGACCTCATAGTTTTGTTTTTTCACACAAGGGGACCCGTTCATCTCGCCGCCGTGTCCCAATACTTTTATCCGGCGACCTTCCGAGTTGCGTATCTCAGCGGGGAAAGCACTCAGACACTTCAAACTCCACAGTTCAGTAGATCTCCAGGAGACCTTTCCAACGAGCCCTCATTTGTAGATCAGGGGTTATTCCCCGAAAACCGTTCACCTCGCCGCAGTGTCCCAATATTTTTGACCAGTGACCTTCCGAGCTGCATTTCTCGGCGGGGAATTTAAATTAAAAAACTTGTTTAACTTGCAAAGAGGCGAATACGGGTTTACCTTTACATTTTCTTTAAGAGTAATGCATTAAACTGAGTTTAAAATGAAATTGAAAGTGTTCTGGGAGCATGTTTGGGGGCTTATTTAGGGTTTACACTATAAAAATAGGCATTTTTAGGCATTTTTCTTTTTTACCAAAACACAACAACGCGTTTTTTCACTGTACGCGCATGCTCTTGGAACGGAACCCCTGCGAAAAGTGAGGGATTACTGCATTCTTTTTCATTTGATTTTTATTTAGTTTAATTGTATTATAATGTATTTAAAGATTATATTCATGTAAAACGTGTTGAATGATTTTGGGTGTTTGGTCATCTGTTATATGACTTGATTTGACTTGACTTCACTTGTGTGTGCGTGTTTCCAGCTTGCAACTGTGGCACGCGTCTGTGTGAGCCGGTGACGGGCGAGTGCATCTGTCCTCCTCGCACGGTGCTGCCGGAGTGTGTGCAGTGCCAGCCGCAGACGTTCGGCTGCCACCCCCTGGTGGGCTGTGAGATGTGTAACTGCTCGCGGCCCGGCGTCACCGCTCAGGACATCAACTGCGACACAGACAGCGGCCAGTGCAGGTGAGACGGCTACTCCCACGAAAATAATTCAATACTTTAATAGGTTCTCATGTGTTTAGGGCTTGATTGGTTTAACACTAGAACCGGCAACATTCCAGTCCCCTTAGACCCCCCCCACCTCGCTGCAATAGTGTCAGCGATGCTAAGATTTCTAGAAGCTGCGAAGTGGCTCGTTTCCATCCTCTTTTTT
>JBBPCY010005574.1:0-15983 GCA_037974405.1 Brachyalestes nurse
TCTCTCTGTCTCTGTCTCGCTCTCTCCTCTCTCTAACTGTTTCTCTCTCTTTCTGTTTCTCTCTCTCTCTCTCTCTCTCTTTCTCTCTCTCTCTCTGTTTCTCACTGTCTCGCTCTCTCCTTCTCTCTAACTTTCTCTCTCTCTCTCTCTGTCGCTCTCTCCTTCTCTCTAACTTTCTCTCTCTCTCTGTCTCTCTCTCTCTCTCTCCTATCAACTCACTTCTTTCTCTTCTTTCTTTTGATCATGTTCTACTTTTCCTTCTGTCTTATTCTTTGGCTCTTTCTTTCATTAGCTGTTTCATATCTACTCCCCTTTCTTTCTTTTTCTATCTCTTTCTCTTTCTCTCTCCCATTCACTTTATCATTCATTTTCTCTCCCTCTCTATCACGTCATGCCTCTTTGCCTTTTTCTGCTTCTTTCTTTTCTACTATCTTACTTTCTCTGCTTTACTTCTCTCTCACTCACTTATTACATCTCTTTTTTCTTTCTTTCCTCTCTTTTCCTCCAACTATCACTCTTTCTCTGCTATCTTTTTACTTTCTACTTCTCCATCTACGTCTATATATTCGCTGACGCTCCACCTATCTTTCTCTATCTTTATATCTCTTTCTTTCTTTCTTTCTTTCTTTCTTTCTCTTTCTCTTTCCTCCTTCTGTTCTTTCTTCTCTTGTCCTTCAGCTATCTTTCTTTATCTGCTATCGTTCTTCGTTATCTTTCTTTATCGTTCTTTTTCTTTATCTTTATCTTTATCATTCTTTTTCTTTATCTTTTTTTCCTTCTTTCTTCCCTTTTCCTCCAGCTATCGATTTCTTTCTGCTGCCTTTCTATCACCATCCCCTTCCTTCAATATTCTCTTTCACTCTGTTTATATTATTTTGACCTCTCTGTCTTTCTTTCTTTCTCTCTCTCTTTATTTCTTTATTTCTCTTTCTTTCTTCCCTTTCATTTCTTTCTTTGTATTTGCCTCTATCTGTCTGTTTGAGGATGAGTGGTCCCGTGTCACCATAAAGAAGCCATTATCGTGTCATATAGCTCTCTACCGCGTTGCTCATTTTAAACCCACCTGGCCCTTAATCGATGATGCAGCACATCGGACGCCGCTGGGCAGAACCTGTGCAATCAGAGCAGTGAGTCATACGGAGAGCACAGTGCACTTTACCAGCATTACAATGCAATGCATCGCTCCTTAGCTCATTTCAGTGGCCTCTCTCGGACGTATAATAAATGTATGATTAATGAGATGCTGTAAGTCCTCTCTGCACTGCATTAAAGTAGTTACGCATTACTCTTTGTGCAGCGCTGGTTTGAGTTTCAGTAATTATTTAGACTCATGTGTGGGTGTAGCCTCCGTGTTTTGTTTCTTGGGTCTTTTTCAAAGAAACAAAATCTCATACAGTCCTGAGCTGTGTAGGCAAAAATCCAAGCGACTCTATGAGCCCAGTGTCCAGACTCCCCTTCTATTTTGTGAATCCACACACGTTAGACTGAACCCATCACTAACACAGGTGTTCAACCGAGAAAAACATCTGGGAAACAGATTGACAGTAGATTGGGACACTCTGCAGCAGATACAGGGGTTTAAAGCCCCCTAGCATTGAACTATAGAGCAGTGGAACTGCTTAGATAAGTTGGAGTGGAGTTTGCAATCCAGAAATAATCATCCAACCTCAGTACCTGACCTCACTAATGCTCCTGTGGCTTAATGCAGTCAAATTCTCTCAGCAATGTTCCAAAGTCAACATCCCACAAAAGTAAAGGCTGTAACTGCAGCAAAGGTTGGACACTCCCTATAACTCCCTATAAATACCCTCGGTCTCAGAAGAAATGCTGGAGGAGCAGGTGTATACACACTCTTCAACAATGTAAGTGCTGTGCTGCGATTTTTTTTCTTCTCGGGCATTAGCTTGTGATTCATGCTGCAGTCACCGGGCCTCCACTGTTTACCGTATATTGTCAGCAATTCCTCAAAATACTTTCTGTTCAGGGTCCCAGTGCTGAAATAACACTGTTCTCACATTTCTCTAAACCAAACAGCTCCTCATTCTTGAAATGTTAATGTACCACAAAAAAAAACAACTTAGCAACAAGTAAACTGGAGAAATGTAGGAGAAATCTACATACTTATAAAGAAATCTGAAGGAATCTAGAGAAATATAGGGAGACTCTACAGAAATGTAATGAAAACTACAGAAGTATAAAGAAAACTAGAGAAATGTGGAGAAAACTATGGAAACAATAGAGAATCTAAAGATGTAAATGATTATATTAAGCAAAAGAATCTGACAATAGGGTAAACAACATTTACTTACTTACGTATGAGTTCTGGAAATAACCAAACTAACAGTGTACAATGCAAAAAACAAATACTTACCAAATTAAATTTCAAGGCATTAAGTATTAAGTATTTTATTTTAAATACACTTTATGTTTATGTAAGTTGCAGTGATTTTGTTCTTTGCTAAACTATTTCAGAGAAATATTCAAACTGTCAAATCAGATCAGATATGTATCATACATTATATATGTATATTTGGGGGAGGGGTTGTTTTTTGGGGGTTTTTTTTTGTAATATAGACAAAACAACTGACTTTAAAAAGGATTAATGTGTAAATCTGTGTGTTTAAATCTAGGCCATATATATTTTGTATTCAGACGATGATCAGAAAACATAGAAACCTTCAGCACATCATTTCTATAAATTAAACAATATAACACAAAAGGTGTCAAACGTTATTAAATCTTAGACCCTTAAATCTTAGGGAAAACATACATCTTAACAGTAAAGAAAACCACATAAAACTGGGTAAGGTGCAGAAAGTCGTTACACTAAAGGATTATAAATAGGTTACACTTTAATATTGTTTACTCGAATCATGGGAAGGGGTACATGCAAAACAATAAAAGAGTAAAACATTTCCCAAAGAAACACATTTTTCCAGATTTACCACTATTTTACCATCTTCAGCATTACATATAAAATTCAGAAGACAAGTGCAGGTTCACTAGTGGTTTTGGACAGTAAATAAAATGATCCCTGATTCCTGAATGAATTTGTTGAATTTGTGTTCAACGTCCATATTTCACCCAGAAATAACTCTCCCTGCGAAGTAAAACAAGTGGACAGGTTGCACGAAGCCATTCAGAGCAGCTTAATCTGTTAGCTGCTGCCATCGTGTGGCCGCTTACTTTTTAAAGGCCCTTCATTTGAACCTGCTCACACTTACACTATGGACAAAAGAATTGGGACACACCTGTTTTTCAGGGTTTGGGCTAGGCCCCTTATTCTACTGAAGAACAGTCTTAATGCTTCAGCAAAACAAGACATTTTGTACAACGCCATGCTTCCAAATTTGTGGACACAGTTTGGGGAACCTTTTCTTTTCCAGCATGACTCTGGCCTAGTGCACAAAGCAAAGTCCATAAAGACGTGGTTGGATGAATTCAATGTGGAAGAACTTGACTAACCCACACATAGCCCTGACCTCCACCCCATTCAACACCTTTGGTATGAACTGGAACGGAGATTGAAACCCAGGCCTTCTTACCCAACATCAGTGTCTGACTTCATGAATGCTCTATAGAATGAATGGGCACAAATTCCCACAGAAACACTCTTGAAGCTGTTAAATGCAAAGGGGGACCAACTCCATATTAAAGTTTGTGTGCAATGTCATTCAAAGTCCCTGTTGGGGGACTGCTCAGGCGTCCCAATACTTTTGTCAATATAGTGTATAATCATATATGAAAGAATAACCCTACTATTTATCCGTACAGCAGGATAAAAACTTTAAACTATTATAGAAGCTTAAAATAGATTTTTAGGGTAGTGTTATTAGTTTCATGTGTCTTTGTGTTACCTAAACAAACAGGGCTGTAAACAGTCAATAGAAGGCACTAGAATAACGATTTATGTAGCCATGACGACACATAACACAGTGTTCGTTCCAATTGGCTACCCATTGTCCACGAAGTGCACTAGTTCAGTGAATAGTACACTAGTCCAGGACCATATATAGTGTCCTATCTAGGGAGTAGGGAGCGATTTGAGACGCAACCAAAATCTGAGTCGAAACTTCAGACGGCTGGAAGAGCAGGGGGTGATATTTTCGCAGCGAGCCGTGATGGGTGTACGAGTCCAGGTGGAATATTGGTGAGTCTTTTAATGACTGACTGAAAAATGGTCTAATAATACATTTTCTGTGTTTCTTTGGCAGAGAAAATGCCACCGTTTGCTCAGTCCGGCTTGGTTGCTAGCTAGTTAGCCATGCTAGCTCGTTGTGTAAGATATGGTGGTATGAGAATCCAAAAATTAGTCAGTGTTATCTGGCAGAGTGCATTAAAAATGTGGCCATTGCGCTTTTACAAATGTCACTTTTATAAAAAATAAAAAAACAGGTGCTAGTGCAACAAATGTGCCATAACCATGCCATCCTGTGTTCTTGAAATCCGCTCCCTTCCTCACTTCTGTCAACAGCTCACCAAGCTGAAATCTCCTGAAGTTAAATCGTAAAAGGCTATTGTTGGGGGTGTTGTTTAACTTGCATGGGTTCTACCACTCCTTAACTGTCATGAATGTATTAAAAATATGCATAAGAGGTCACTACCCTGTCTCTTTTACCATGTTTGAGGCATTATCTTGCGTGTTTGTAAACATTTTATGTAATAACCTTCTGTAAGGTAGGGTTTATAGGCATTAAAATCTTCTAACATTTGCTTAAAATGCTGTCTACCGGTTTCTTTAGAATGGCAAATTTTACATTTAAAAAAATTGGATAAATTGTTGGACTTCCCCTTTAAAAGGTCACGGGTGTAATGGCCTTTTAAATGCCTGTAGGAATACATTACTCTCTGTAAAAACAGAGCCAAGAGACTTCATTTTCCATTTTCTTTCTTCTTCACTTGACTGTATGAATGATGGTGTATTTCTAAATCAAGAATAGTCTAAATCTCACCCACCTTGCCCTTCTCTAGTGGCGGATGAGGCTACGAGCCCCGCTATCAGGAGCTCAAGCGGGTCGTCAAGGATGAGTTTCCTGAGGCGGAGGTGTCTGGCTTCGTCGGCAGACAAGGTAGGTTAATGACGTTCCCTGATTTGTTCTGGTGGACTGATCAATATGAGTGAGACCCGTAGAACTGCAGTATGACGTATGTAGTGTATTTATGTAAATTCTGTTATTGATCACACTAAAGGATGTTACATGTTGGTTTTGTTTCTGTTCCAGGGAGCTTTGAGATTCAAATCAATGAGCAGTTGATTTTTTCAAAGTTAGAAACAAGTGGTTTCCCTTATGAAGACGACGTGAGTATAATGCTATAATTCACTAATAGATTTAAGGTTGTTTCCCTTGCTGTCTTCTAAATAGTTAATAAAAAAACTATACTGTAGCTTAAATGTGATTTATTGCATGGAAGCACAGGTCACAGGATATCAGTGTATAACAGCAGCCTTTAATATGCCTCCTAATACTAATTGAGATTATTTGACATAGAATTCCGCACAGGTATGAAATTGAAGCCTGACCCCAACTCTCACCTTGCGGCTTTGAGACCAGACCCAGCCTGGTCCGACTTGACTATGTATCTGTTTGTGTGCTCTAACAGATGGCTTATCCCAGTTTTACAGAGTCTTACTTGATTACTGCTTAATTACTAAGTGCTTTAGAATGTCCTGCTGCGATAAACTGGTATTTTACACATGTAATATGCTTATAGTCTTTATCGGTGTGTGTGTGTGTGTGTATATAACTAGGGGAAAGTTCCATCAACCCAACCCACCATTTATGGTTTCACTAAGGGGTGCATTCAGCTACAAATCAAACTGCTGAGATATTCTGAATGCAGATAACATTACAAAATAGCACAAGGGAGTGTGTTTAACAGAGAGAGAAAATGTGAACCTATGAACAATCAACTACACACACAAAATAAAACAAACCCTAGCCCAAACCAAGCATGATGATGTATGTGGAAAAACTGGCCCCTTCAGGCACAGGAGACGTAGCAGAACTCTGTATCAGTCACTTCAGCATAACTACAATGCTATAGAAGGCTTAGTTTGTCCTCAGTTCATTTAGGGGAGGTATTTTGTTCAGCATTTTGTCTTTCTGTTGATCAGGCTGGCAAGTGTGCAAACATACATGGCACATGGAAAAAAAATATGCAGCCGATGACTGACCATCATTTTTCTCCTGCAGTTGTAATTCAGTATGTGTATTCAGAGTGGTTTAAGTATTTTGTAATATAAAATCTTCCCCACTCTTTTTCCCCCTCTGCAGATCATGGATGCCATCCAGAAAGCACACGATGGCAAACCAGTGGAAAAGATCACCAAGAGCCGGCCACCTTGTGTTATTCTCTAACCCCTTCAGATCCTGATTTACCACACCAAACTCTTTCTGGCTGCTCAGGGAATGTTGCCTTCCTGATTAATGCTTTGCAAGCAAAGCTTCTCCACAAGGCAGTGCTCAGCAAGTTCAGGGTAAAACCATTTAGAGTGAGATGTGTGTAATGGATCCTCAGGTGTTTCCTTTAACCTCTGCTCCTAACCGTGTTCTTTCTGGACGTAAATGATTACTGTAGCTGAAAGATGAAAGGGTACAGTATGAAGCTCATGGTCCAGACACACCAAAACAAGGAGTAGAGAGCAAAAGGAAACATCAGAGAAGGGGTTCTTACTTTATTTAAAAAGGAAAAAAAAAACTTCACCTGGGCTCTCATTCTATATTTAATAATGGGTATTGGTGCTCAAGTCTGATGTTCAATTTGTAATATACCTGATTGGCTAATTGGCACATTGGCACTGTCATCCAAAATTAGAATCATGTAGTCCTGTTACCCACACTTACTACTGGTCCAAAATCAGATGTGTGGATTTACATGTAAGGGAAACATCAGACTGGAGCCCTTGTGTAACCTTATTTCTTAACTCAATCTAAAAATAGTCATCCAGTATAAAATAAAACAGATTAGTGCTAGGATACTTGAAATGTCTAATGATAGTCAGTAGTTTTAAACAAGGGAATGGGTCTATCAGCCTTTATGTGATGCAAAATAAGACACAAATAAGTGTTTGTAATATTATAACAATCTGTAGTGTTCTCATGTTTATCTATTTTTTTTTTGTTGATTTGGTTGGGTTTTTTTCCCCAGGTTTCCCTTGATTGCTTTGTAACACTGTCACGGAACCAAATTGCTGCTTTTGTGGCTTTTTATTTAAATGGCCTTGTACTGTCATCCTTTAATTTGAGGTAGTTATTATTTTCTTAACAAGTACAGACATTTAACTCTGGAGATCATGTAGTGCTTAGTTTAGTGTCTGTAGTTTTGTTTACTGCAGTCTGAAGTCCTTCATGACTGCCTGTGCACATGATGTGTACAAGCAGTTTAGGTTACATGCGCCTTACCACTATTGTGCTTATTGCTGTTCAGTTTGCTAAACGGTTTCATTCAACAGTTTTTAATTGTGTCTTCATTGCACTTTAAATCATGTAGGACTTAACGGTCACAGTAATCCTGTGTTAATTGCACAATGCTTATCGACAGAAATGCAAAGGGAAGTGTTTTCTGTTTTATTTTGAAAGATATGCAAAGCGCACTGTTTGTAATTCAGTTGTAGTGTGAGACAAAATGCAGTTAGTGTCAGTTATAATCAGCAGCATGAAACAATAGTAGTCCTTTTCCTTACCATCTTAGGCCCAAACTCAGATTGCCCTTTTGACCTCTGCAGCTCATTGGCTTGTTCAGTGTCTTAGTGCTCAGGAACATGTCACATATTTAACAGATTTCATTTTTTTTCCACATATCTTTAATGCATTGTCTTTATACAAGAGCTCCAGCTATATCATACTTGAATAAAAAGATACTAAGTTATTTTGCTGCTTAACCATTTATTACACAACAAATCCAAACGGAATTACACTTCTTCTGCACAAGAGCAGGTGTTTAAAAGAGCAGCAAAAACAGTTTGCATGTTTACATGACACTGATCACATGTGCCCTTATTTGGCCCTTATGTCAGAGTGCCCTTATGTTAGAGCTTATTAAAATGCACATTTATACCCACGTGTATATAAAACATATATATAAAAAAATGCCTTTTTATAGTGTAGACCCTAAATATGTCTGCAAACATGCTCACAGAACACTTTAATTTCATTTTAGGTCCCATGACAAGAAAATTTCACTTTTTTTTTTTTACATTAATACGAGTTCCCCTAGCCTGATTATGGTCCTGCAGTGGCTAGACATTGCGATGTCTAAATCATCCTGTTCCGCCTTTCAGAGAGAGGCAGCTCAGATGGCCCATTCTGGAATTTAGCCCCTTATGTGGACATAAGGGGAATTGATCCCTCCCCTTTCTTGTTCTTTGCCCGCCCAGAGAATTTCGACCCTCTCCTAAAAAAATTAGCTCCACCTAGAGTCATGGCTTGCAGACGAGGAAAACATGGCAGTTGTTCCGTGCTTAGATTTAAAAATGAGCACAAATTTATTCCTTCACGCAAGCCTCTGAAGAACCAGTGGGTTAATTTGACTGTTTCTGGAAATACGCGACACGACTTCCAAAAAAATGTGTATGTTTGCGCCAAACATTTAGCCAATGACTGTTTCCTCAACTTGGGGCAATACAGAGCTGGTCTTGCTCAAAATTATGTCTGGATCAATTCCAACTCTCCCTGGACAAGTAAGTAAACTGATCAATATATAATGTTGCTTTGCTGTATATGGTTACCAAGCTTTTTACTCTTAGAATGTGGCTGAAACATTAGCTCTGTAGCTAACAGCTAAAAGCTCAGTTAGCAGGATACTGTCGCTAGATAGCATCAGATATGTATGTGAATGGTGTGTGAATACACACACTAACTCGAGTGTTGTACTTTATTTGGATAACCGTGCTGCTGTTAGTGTTATGGCACGCACGATATCAGATGAATACAACTCTCTTATCAGCTACGTGACCGCAGTAGTCATTGCTATACATTGTAAATATTAGCACATGGTAGCGGTCCAAGCTTGCTCCTCCTCTCTCCTCCTCGCCCCGCCTATTAGAAACAGCAGGTCCTCAGGAATTCTCATAGCGGGACTGATTCTAGTCTGAATTTCAGAAAGAGACTTCAGATACTATATTAGGGGATCATTAGGACCTATATAAAAGCATAAAATATCAGCATGTCATGGGACCTTTAAACTCAGTTTAATGTATTACCCTTAAAGAAAATGTAAAGGTAAACGCGTACTGGCCTCTTTTCAAGGTAAACCCGTCTTTTAATTTAAATTCCCCGCCAAGGTATGCAACTTGGAACGTTGCATAACAAAAGTATTGGGGAGCTTTTCAGAGAATAAAACCTGATCTACCCGTACTAAAAATACAAATGAGGGCTTGTTGGAAAGGTTTCCTGAAGATCTACCGAACTGTGGAGTTTGAAGTGCTCGAGTGCTTTCCCTGCTGAGATATGCAACTCGTAAGGTTGCAGGACAAAAGTATTGGGACACCGGGGCAAAGTGATAAGGTTCCCTTGTGTGAAAACATCCAGAAAAAAATGTATTTATTGCCACAAAAAGCAAAAAAAAGGCGGAGGATATTTGCAGTTTCTGCGATATTGTGGGGATTTCCGCATAAAACTGAACTTATTGTGGGAAATCCACGTGTGACTGAATCCACGACTCCTGGTCAGCGTAAAACTGGGGGATTACTGTATCAGTGGTAGAGGCACAGTAACTAAAAAAAATAGCTGTTTATACTGGAAATATCTGTAATTGGCCAAATTGTTTGTTGTATTTTTAGAAATCCACAAAAAAAAACATTTAATACTTTAAGCTTTCATGAGCCATTATGAAAAGGGTTTTTGCTCTCACTTAAAACAGCCTCAAACATGCTCTGTGCACGTACCACAGCACCTCAAAATGGATGTTGGCTTTTGTTGTGATTCTATACAAGCTGACAGAATCCATGCAAAGCTGGAGCTGACTTTACATAAAACATTTACATATTTTCCTCAAACCATTGTCCCTTCTCGAGTGGTCATATTTCGTTGCATAGGATGTCCATAGCATGGATCCAGCACTAATTGTGCTAAAATCTTAATACAGAATATGGCAAATTTCTAGCTTACAAAACGTGTGTCAACACAAGACAAATACACATCAGTGCATCTATACATGTCTGCACGAACAAAGGTGTGTGTGTGTGTGTGTGTGTGTTGGGGGAGGGTACCTTTGTTCCATAGCAAATCATGTTGTCTCTTGTGTCTGATAGAATACAGGCACATTGCAAGCCAAACAGTCACCTGAGCCCATAAAGTAAACATTATATAGGAAAAACGTCATGCAAACCTCTGCGAACATGGTTATTCATATTC
The DNA here is from genome assembly GCA_037974405.1 of Brachyalestes nurse. Taxonomy (NCBI): domain Eukaryota; kingdom Metazoa; phylum Chordata; class Actinopteri; order Characiformes; family Alestidae; genus Brachyalestes; species Brachyalestes nurse. The sequence continues at coordinate 10,356 of JBBPCY010005574.1, forward strand.
AAGGTTTCATTAAAAATCTGTTATGCAGTAGATGCACCTGCTATGTAATCAGTTTGTAAAATAAGACCAGCGAGTGGTTGTCTGATAACGAAAGGTTTTAACTTAATAAGTATCTATTTTTTATTCTTGCTGGGGCTGGAATGAGACCTTTATTGGATCATTCTGCAACCAGAAATGACTATATGTTCTGTGGCCCTGAGGCTAGAGGTTAAGATGAATGAAGCCCATTTTGAATTTGAATCTGGTTCTGTGATGCCACGAAAACCAACAAATTTGCATATATCTGCATATATCAGCCTACTGGGCTGTGGAATGTTGGTCCACTCCTCTTCAATAGCTGTACGAAGTTGCTGAATACTGGCAGGAACTGGAACACGCTGTCATATACACCGATCCAGAGCATCCCAAACATGCGAGTATGTGAGTATGCACAAACATGTCCGGTGAGTATGCTGGCCATGCAAGAACTGGGATGTTTTCAGCTTCCAGGAATTGTGTACAGATACTTGCAATATGGGGCTTTGCATCATCATGCTGCAACATGAGGTGATGGTCGTGGATGAATGGCACAACAATGGGCCTCAGGATCTCGTTTGTTGTCCATAGCATACACCTGCCCATACCATAACCCCACCGCCACCATGGGCCACTCGATCCACAATGTTAAAGTCAGCAAACCGCTCAACCACATGATGCCACACACGCCGTCTGCCATCTGCCTGAACAGTGAAAACCGAGACTCATCCGTGGACAGAACGCCTCTTCAACGTGCCAGACGGCATCGAATGTGAGCATTTGAGCACTCAAGTCAGGTCCAGACCCCGATGAGGACGGCGAGCATGCAAATGGGCTTCCCTGGGATGGTTTCTGGCAGCTTGTGCAGAAATTCTTTGATTATGCAAACTGCTGCAGCTGTCCGGGTGGCTGGTCTCAGACGATCATGGAGGTGAACGTGCTGGATGTGGAGGTCCTGGGCTGGTGTGGTTACACGTGGTCTTAATGTTTATCAAATGTCTTTGGTCAGCAAATACAGAAAATATATATATTTTTAAAATCTGGGTGCTGTAATTATTGCCACCCCCTCATTTAGTACTTTAGAATGTCTCTAAATCTTGGATCTTCTGCATCTTCAGTCATGTTTTCAGATTTCAGTCAGAAGTCAAGAAAACATGGCTGGCAAAAGTTCGATTTTGTGTTCTCATTCGTGGTTCCCCACTTGTAAAATGAGCTGCCTAAGCCAACCAGAGCATCAGAATCCATATTGATCTTCAAATATCTCCTGAAGACTCACCTGTTCAGAGAGCATCTCCTCTCCAGATGAACTCCTCTCTTCCTGTACTGCTCCCTAAATGATGATTTTAGCACTCAGAACACTCCTCTGTTTTTCACACTGTCCTGAAACTTGAGTGTGTCCTTGAGTGTGGAATGTAATGTAATGTGTTCATTGAACCACTTTTGAGTGAATCTGATGTGTGATTTGGCTTGTTGTCCAGCTTGAAGATCCAACCAGCTGCCAAATTTTGACCTAAAATCATCTTATACTACCTAGAATCCTCTGCTGTTCTGTTAAAGGTCCAGTTGCATCTGGCGACCTCCACACACTTTGGCTTGTGGCAAAAAGATAGCAAAGACTTACTTCTGGTATACTTTCAAGCTGTTAGTTGCATGGATGTGACATCAGAGGGATTTTGAGACATGGTGACACTGCACTGTTGCGTCCTTTTCCAGTCTGGTTCATAACTTCGAATTCCTTAAACTTCTTAATACCTGTTGATTGGGGCATTTTAAGTTTTCTTGTTTCTGTTCTCTTATATCTTGTGTGATACAGCTTTACTGATATCTCACTTTGAGGGTATGCCTTTTATTCTAGGCCCAAAAGATCTCCTCTGATACTGGAGACTGGTGCATTACGAGGTGTGTCCAAGTAACAGTACTTATTTTTATTTTTTGCTATTATACTATTTTTTTTTGCTAACAACTATATCAGAGGATGGTTTTAGGACTTGTGGTGACAGGCTGATTTGATTTGTGTACATGTGCACAGCCTGGATGTTCAGTTTTCCTAATGTTGCCTTTGTCATGTTTCACTTTGTTATGCTTTACAAATCCAGAGCTTTAATAATGTGGAGCTTAAATCTGGCTCAAACACCAGACTGTACTCAGTCTGCTTCTCTCGTATCTCTGTATCTTCAATTTGTACAGAGGTCACCAAACTAGTCTTTGGAGAGTCCATCCCATCTTTTTTTGTTTTTTTTCTATGGCATTGCTCGCCTGACTGTCTGTTGCAGGTATGCTGAGGAGCAAGAAACATTCATAGGGGTTGGAACTGAGGAATTCAGTCTAACTAACACTTGTCTGAAATTCAAAGTACATGTACTCCAGTTCCCAATTCCACTGATCTGTTTATACACTATATGGACAAATGTATTGGGACACCTGACCGTTACACCGAAAGGGACTTTAATGACATTCCATTCAAATACATAGACTTTAATATGGAGTTGTTCTCCCTTTGCAGTTGTAACAGCCTACACTATTCTTGGAAGGCTGTCCACAAGCTGTAGCTGTACCAGCCTCAACAACATTGTAACTGTTTGAACCAAAATGTTATTCTTTCCTTCATTCTTTCATTCATTACCTTTTTGAATTTGAAACTGCTACTCTGTCTTTACATTGTGGGAACATATTATGATGAATGGACCAATGGAAATTAAAATTAAAACATAAAAAACTTTTTTAGAAGTTGCACAGTAGAGGGCGCTTTACTTTTTTACTGTTTCAACCTGCATCCCCTCAAAAAGAACACGGTTTAAACATATATGCTTCTTTATTTCTAGTACATTGGCTGCTGGTGTCCCCTAACCACAAGTCAGTATTCTTACTGTGCTGCTTATATGAATATTATTATTTGAAATTGTTAAGTAATGGCTCTGTTTACATCGGCAGTGTGTCAGGCCTCATGCAGGAAGGTGACAATGAGCTGATGTTTGAAACAGAGTGGTGGTGTGTGGTGTGTTCTCTGGTCCACCACCCAGTTTGGCATGTAGGTGTGCCCTATACATGAGCTCTGGTGGCCCATGATAACTGACACCAGTCTGCTTGCCCCTGGGTAGATAGAGCCTATCACTGCCTGTTTCAAGGGTGTGTTCTTTGAATGGCAACGTTTCAGTCATTCGACAGACAAGTGAGGCTTCAATTCCTTAAGCAGAATCAACATATTATTTTATGTCACTGATCATAAATGTATTTTCTTTTTGTTATAACTACAGTCTGGTATTATAGGTTGCCCTTTTTACATTATCCCTCCTCTACATTGGCAATTTATTGCACTCAAAAGTGCTTATTTTAATGGCAGTCAACAAATATTCATAAAGAAAACGTTTCCCATTGGGTGAAAACATCGTTCTTATATATACACTGACACTATATTTGACCCCACCCATTCAGGTGGGGCTTTCGTTCTGTTTTTTACCCTCTGGAGTTGGGGTGATGGCCTAAAAAGCTAATTCTATCATGATAATGTGAGGATATTAAATTAATCATCCAGTATCTGTACACTGTAAATTAGTTGGTAGTACGAAAGGGAGATTGTGTCTGATAAGGTGTAGGAAATCATTTTAATAGTTCAATTATCAGAGCAAAAACCAGGCCATTCATTTGTATGATTTGCAATTCATTAATATTCATATTCCTGCCACACAAGCTAAACTGATTAATAATGGCTAGACCACAAGCCAGACCGATTAAATAAACAAGCAACCTTGTTCAAGCTTTTCCCCTAAGAGAATATTGTATAAACAGCCATTCAGTGGGGAAAGGTTCACACTAATGGTGCATTGGAACCAGATGTCTACCCTTTAATGCCCATTAACCTACTTCACAGAACATTATTATACAAAAGGGTTATGAATATACATCCTGATGTAAAAAAAAAATACATTCATGGCAGAGAGGTGCGAGTATGCCATGGTAAGGGAACGCAGAATCCAAAGAAAACTATTTTAGGCTGATCGGTTTTTATCATTATCAACATTGTGTAGAAATACTCAGAGGACATGTAGGTTCACTTTTGGACATTAAAGTTGGGATGTAAACATGAAGACCCCTGGTTTCTATGACCAGCACTGTGGAGGAATCGGAGTCTGTTTGTCTAGTTTCTCTACCACTACCAGGAGGACAGAGGAAATGTACTTATGATGATGTGGAGGGAACTTTTGAAAAACTACAAATTCTTTGGGGGAGATACTTGAACACGTATATCTGCCACAAAGAATTTGCAGGTTTTCAAGTTCCTTCCACTGTTTAAAATGTTTTTTTTTTCCCCATTTGCTAGCTACTGAAGAAGGAAGCCCCCACATGAGTGGAATTTCTTTATTGGTTATATGTACTGGTCCAGTGCATGAGAGAACATCAATGGATGAAAAGAGAAAAAGGATAGAAAAGGTGAATTATGTCAGAATGATAAGGCTGAGGGATGCAATGCTTCACAGTATTGCACAACTTGACAAATAACATATTAAATGCTGGGTCTAGGCAGGAATGTCTCTTTAATAGATGCAATTATGCTCACTGAGGCTTTCATTCTGATCCAGTAAAGGACCCAGTGAAAACTTTACTATGTTGAACCCTGCTCACCCTGCTCTTTTTCCGCAACTGCTTTCTTATGTCCTGTGATCTCGTCTTATTTATCTTCGGCCTGTAGGGAACCCTCTCTCTTAGTTATGATCCTAATCGCTCTGTGGGGGATACCTCTGTGTTGTTGCATTTTAAAGACTGGGATGAACCTCAGGAGCCAATGTTAATTGCTCTTTTACTTGCATCATGCAGTAATTATCCAGCAGGGGGTAAAGGCTAGATTACAGGCCTGTGGCAGTGACTCAGCATGGAGAAATTAGCCAATTTTTTAAATAGGTGAACTTTCTTTGAGAGCCGATCTGCACTGCGGGGTTATATTCCCCCCAGACAAGGAAGAGGGGAGCATATGCGTCATGGATACTCAAGCATAACCAGCGGCAGAAATAAAACAACAAAACATACAACCCCTGTCACGTGGCCAGAGTTTCTGATTAAACTTTAAGCTTCTTAGTGAAGCAAACATTAGACACGTCTCTCTGCTACTTTTGTCTTAAAGCAATACACAGAAATCAAAGGTTTTGCCCTTCCTTTGCATAGTTGATGGGCCAATACATTCTACTTTAAGAAGCTTCTTTAGTTTTTTTATTGGAGCTATGAAGATACAGTAACTAACAATGATGTTCAGGTCACGTTTTTTATGACCTACACCCACTTGACCTGTTATGAAAGCCAACCTGCCTTTAACCGACCTGCTAAAATAATATTAATCAACAATCAGCTAATCAATGTTAACCAATCACAAGTTTGGTTAAGCATCGCTATAAACTAACAAGTAATATGAAGGTGACTTATATAGAATTCTATTGTATTACAGCCTCCAGTCACATAAATATCTTGGCTCATAGAAATTGTGATCATAAGATTTTTCAAGAAAGCATTCCTTTAAAGGTCCCATGACATGCTGATTTTTTAATGTTTTTATATAGGTCCTAATGGTCCCCTAATACAGTATCTGAAGTCTCTTTCCGAAATTCAGACTTAGTGCAGAATTAC
>JBBPCY010005627.1:0-2500 GCA_037974405.1 Brachyalestes nurse
TGCTATGCTGCTGTGTCCTTGAGTGTGAAATGAGTTGCTGTTTCTGCTGTCAGGTTGAGAGTCAGAGTGACCTCAGGCCACCAAACACACACACACACACACACACACACACACACCCACACACACACACACAATTAAACTTTAATAGCCACTCTCTCACACCACTGCGTGCCTCCCGAAGAGGTGCTGTATCGTCTCTCAGCCTGCAGGTTAAACTGGATTCCACAATAAATGAAAGTGAATCAGAGCAGAAACATCTAAACACACTTCAGAATAAAGAGAGGCGCCTCTACACATCTCACACTCAGCTCTGCTCTGTGTGTGTGTGTGTGTTAACATCAGTGGCTGAGTATAAGCATGAGGCGAAAACGCACACGAATAACACCTTTTTCTCTCTCAGCTCTGTGTGACATGCACCCTATGAGGGCGTTATTCCTGATCCCCCGAAGTTCTGCCCCCAGACTCAAGTCTAAAAAATGGTGAGTTCCTCCCTCGCTCTCTTTCTGTTCATCACCCCTGACCATCCAGTTAAAGACACTCCTGATGCTCAGGTTACTCCAGCTCACTTTATCTGTTATGTTATTGAGTCAGTGCAGGTAACTCATAAGTGAAGTCTTAAGTCAGTACAGGCAAATCTCAAGTCGAATCAATGCAAGCAAGTCAAGTCCTAAGTCAATACAGGCAAGTCTGAAGTCGAGTACTGCGTAAATAAATTAAGTAAATGAGTCAAGTTTATTTATTTCACAGACAAGCGTCACAAAGCTGTACAAATGAAATGGCATCAAAGCCAAATGAAACAGAACAAAGATGTCCTGAGACAATACAGGCAAGTCTTAAATCCTGTCTCAAGTCTCAAGTCAATATAAGCAAGTTCTGAGTCAGTGCAGACGAGTTCTGAGTCAGTGCAGACAAGTCTTGAGTCAAGTCCTGATTCAATACCGGCACGTCCTAAGTCCTGAGTCAATGCATGCAAGTCTTAAGTCAGATCTTGAGGCAGTAAAGGCAAGTTCTGAGTCAGTACAGGCTCGAATCAAGAGGACTGTGTGTGTTCAACTGACCTTGAGTTTCTGTTATTGAGTCATTGGCGTTGAGTTGCCTGTTGGGTGAGGATCTGAGACGAGAGTCCTCGGGATTTACAGGTTTACTGGCAGCACCTCATGTCAGCCAGAAGCCATTGGGACATTTGGATATTAAAATAAAGTGGAATTTGATATAATAGGCTTTGTTCACATGTTATAATAGGCTTTGTTTACCATGGTCTGCACGGTTGCTTCTAGCCAATCAGGATTTAGATGCGCTTACACTGAAATTGATCTGCAAAGCACTGCATTCGGTGGAACAAGCCTACTGCAGTGGAGATATTACTAAAGAGAAGCTGTTGATTCTGACTCTAGACAAATTTATTCATTTTTTTTAATTCCTAGACACGGTCTCCTGCCGTGACCTGAATTATCCCACTGATTTAACTATTGTTCCAAATGAAAGTAATAGCTGAGTAGCCGATAGTCCTCCGCTCAGTGAGCAGTGTCCCTGCAGCATCAGGTTTCCGTTTAAAAGGTTCCTCTCACAGCAGAGTTCTTGATTTTGTACTATGTCATATTATGTTATGTTATATTATGTTATGTCCCCCCTACGTTCCAGGTGCTTCCGGCACCCATGGCTTAGTTCATGACTGTGTTTAATGCTGTGCTTCTCTGGCAGGTCTAAGAAGTTCCAGTCGTTCATTGAAAGCTGCTTGGTGAAGAATCACCTGCAGAGGCCAAACACAGAACATCTCCTGAAGCATCCTTTCATCCGTGACCTGCCGAACGAACGTCAAATCCGCATCCAGCTCAAAGACCACATCGACCGCACCAGGAAAAAGAGGGGGGAGAGAGGTCAGTTCCTCATGCACAATGTGGTGGTGGACCAGCTGACACTGTGTCTGAGACACTCACTGTGTGTGCCATAACTACAGGCCACAAACGAATACATACGTGTGTGTGTGTGTGTGTAAGTGTGTGTATGTGTGTGTGTGTGAATCATACTGTTTAGCACTACAAATCATTTTTAGCAAAAAGTGTAGAAAACTGGCCTGGCTGATGGCAGTGGGGCTGATTGAACTGTGTGTAGCTTTGATTTGCAAGGAGTTAGTAATAAACTAACTTACCATAAGCTGTAAAAACACAGTCTTGGCGAATCCCATTAAAATGAATGTGATTTTCCTGTACACAAGAAAAGATCTGGACACAAGTGTGATTAGGGTTTAAGTCTTTACACTGGTAGTTTTATGAGGAGGAGCTGAGCTGCTTAGCTCTGGCTGTGCGCGGTGTGTGTGTGTGTGTGTGTGTGTGTGTGTGTGCGTGTGTGTGTGTGTGTGTGTGCACGTGCGTGTGTGTTTCTGTGTGTGTGTGTACGCTAAGTGAATATGACAGCCTCTGCTGTGTTTTAGTGGCCTGTGTCCAGCGGAATAAATACACATTTACTTTCATACACACTCACTCTAATACACCCCCCCACA
>JBBPCY010005627.1:7500-15979 GCA_037974405.1 Brachyalestes nurse
GTGATTCAAAGCCTTTTTTCATGTTTTCCCTGATCAATAATAATACACACCTCTGAATATTCATTGTTTTATGAACAAAGTAATTCAGAGTGGGTTTAGTGTGAAATTTACCAACTCTGGTTTAGATGATTATCAGAAAACTCTTTTTTTAAAGAGTTATGTGAAAAGAGTTATGTGAAAGTAGTCCTTGGCTAATGAAAAAAATATTGTGTGTGTTTGCATGAGTGTGTGGATGTTTGTGTGATTATGTGTGTGTGTTTGTGTGTCTATGTGAATTGTGATTTTTTTTTTAATTCTTTGCAAGTTTTATATGGCATTTTTGTACTTTTGTTGCTTCACCAATATCCATGTACAGTCTTGTGCAAAAGTTTAGGCACCCCTGGACACATTGGGTATAAATTACACATAAAGTATGGCCTGTGCAAAAGTAATGGATAAATGTTATCCATTATGTTATGTATAAATAATGGATCATTTTTTAAAAAAAAATTGTTAAACACAGCAAATAATGAGAAACTGTGCACAAAAATTCACAGAATAGTGCCATACTAGTGTGTTCACTGTTGAGGATGTATAAACTTTTGTGAATGACTGTAAACCTCATTTCAGGTATTATCACATATTACAAGTATTTGTTTCTCTCTCTCTCTCTCTCCTTCCCTCTCTCTGCAGGAGTATAAGCGGAAGCAGCTGGAGGAGCAGCGTCAGGCGGAGAGGCTGCAGTGGCAGCTGGAGCAGGAGCGGGCGTACCTCGTGTCCCTCCATCAGCAGCAGCAGCAGGAGCCCAAGCCAGGAGAAAAACGTCCACTGTATCACTATAAAGACCCGGTGAACCCCAGTGAGAAACCAGCCTGGGCCAAAGAGGTAATCCTGAGGAACGCACATAGTCACTCTCAATGTCTATTAACTCAACAGTAACATAATTACTGCACATAATAATTAGGTACTTAACTCCTAAATTATATTAAATTTTGGATGTATGTGTTGTAATTTAAAGTACTTTATATTTTTGGTGATTCAGTGATTGTTCATATTTCTTTACAGTTTTATATATAATATATAGTACAATGTAAATAATTATAAATAGTGTGTGTGTGTATATATATATATGTGTGTGTGTGTGTGTGTGTGTGTGTGTGTGTGTCTGTGTATATATATGTATATATATATTGTAATTTTTAAATAAATAAATGAATTTTATAGTATTTATTTTTATTTCTTCCAATGTATTCAGGAAGATCAGAGATTAGGTCAGTAAACCCGAATGTGTTTTGTCTGGAAAGTTTCAGTGAGCTTTTACTCATGACTTGGCAAACGTTGGACTTCCTCTTTTTCACAGGACCCTGTACGGCTGCCCCTCAGTCGTTAGAAAGCATGTTTTGTGTTCATAATGAACTGTGTGGAATGTGTATTTGTGGGGTATTTGTGTAGACAGGAGACTCACTGTAACTTTATAAGAGCCACTTAGAGTCTGGACCCACCTGACCTTAAAGAGGACGCTGAAGAGGTGGTGTGTTCTGATGAATACCATAACTGTAATTTGGTCGCGGTAGATCATCCAGGCTGTGATTTAATTCACTCCTTCATTGCACCATCTCCTCTGTTCTGCTGCTTTTATATGACAGTTTTGAAGAAAGAAGTAAAGCAACGAAACCCTAAACACTGTTTCAAATACACATTTTTAATATTGTTAGTTTCTTCCGCCTAAAAAAGTAGATCCAACAGGTTAGTTCCGTAATGTAAAAACACTTAACATGTGTAACATTTTTTGGTTCCAGTTTAACTCAAACACTACAAGTTTGTCCAGAAGCTTCTGATGATCAGATCAGATCCATCTGAGAGTCTGAACACACTCTTTAGTGAAAGGGAGGAGACTCACACACAATGATCTTTTTATTCAAAGGCTTTAAATGTAAAAAATGTTAGCACCCGCTGTTTATACACACATTTACTGCAAAAACAGAAAGTGTGTGTGTCCAGACTCTGGTGCTGCTCTGCTGTTCGGTGTGAGCTCTCCTGTCTTTGTATGTGTATGTGTATGTGTATGTGTGTGTATATGTGTGTTAACTGAACGTTTTTAATTGTAATTCTTCCAGAGACCCCACAGCAACTCTCCTCATCCTCAGCTGAAACAAGTGCGCGGCTTCGTCCCGCCGCGGCCTTCCTCCTCCTCACGCCAAAACATCCCCCGCCGCACTCCCTCAAACCCCACAAAGCTGCCTTCCTCCAAGCCCACAAAGCAGCCTAAGCAGCATCACGGCAGTCCGCTGGCGCTTCCCCACATCCAGATCTCAGAGAGTAAAGATAGTAAAGCTCTGGAGCGCGAGATTAACCTCCAGATAAAAAACATTCTGTTGGCGCAGAAGTCCCGCGGCCGGAGCCCTGGACCCGGGGACCACAAACCGGTCGGTTTGACCTGGGCCAGGGAGTTCAAACCCCGAGCGTTCTCACACTCGCCCTGCCGTAGAGTAGATATAGACGTAGATGATGATCTCGCAGTTGATAATCCAGGCCACTTGAGGATGGCCAGCAGTCACGAATGTTTGGCCAGCGATGGCAACATCGATCTGTCTGCTTCTGCTCCGGAAAGTTGTCTGAGGCAGCTGATGGAGCCCAGAGAGAGGCGCTCTTACTCCATCTCGTCCAGCAACCTCCTAACCGTTCCTCAGCAGCCCTGGCAGACCCAGTTTACTCTAGACCTGGACGAAGGACCAGGCTATGATTATGATGATGAAGGTCAATGCTCTTCAACCCTGCAGCTCTCTTCTTCCTTCTCAGGGGCTGATTTTCAGCAGCATTTCTTTGAGCAGAACCTGAGGCGCGCTAGGTCCACCAGCGGCCAGGGGTCGCTGTTGGACATGCCAGATTTTTACCACATGAAAAAATCGCACTCTAACAAAAACATCCGCAAAAACGTGGTGGACTCGATGAAGTCCATGGTGCGCTGGCTGGGTCTGTCCCCTCGGGGCACGCCCAGTCACAGCCCATTGTCCTCTAGATCTCCGTCCCCCGGCTCTGGTTCGCCTCTGTCACAGTCTCCCTTTCAGTCTCCTTTAGATTCACCCTTCAGCCCCTCTGACCAGATGACCATCAGACCCATGGTCCATTAGGTCTGTACTTAAGTTCCAGAGTTTGAAATTGCTTGTTGTATTAATCGTTTTTGCTGTTATATTATAACATCTTACACAATGTAACCTGGAGTTTCAGGGTGGTTATTATAAAGGTTCTAGTGGTCTCTCAAGCAGCTCACTAGAACCATGAGTTCTGTTGGTTCTGGTTTGTGTCTGTTCTTGTTTTTGAAAGTGCATTGGAAAAGATGCTTTATTTCATAAGTTGAGTTATTTTCTAGTTACAGGAATATGATTACGCTGTAGTTTTTAGTCTACAGTCATTTCTGAGCTTTCTGAGTCATCCTTTTGATGTTTTTACTAGAACTTAGTTCTTGACATTCAACAGCTTTGTCAGTAAGATTAGAAGAATCTGTTACTACATGTCTTTATATTTTGTACAGCTTGCTATATATTAAAATTACAGTCATACTGGTATTGTTATACACGTGTCTGCATACAAATGAGGTTATGTATTATTAAAACAAGCAATTTCAAACTTTTGAACAATAGGATACCTTCACAATTTGTAAAATAGAGAACTTTTTCTGTTGTCATTGGGTTTTATTTCTTTGTTAGCCTTTCTGACCTCGTAGCTGGTTCTGAGGTTTTGTAGGTTTTTGGGTCTCTTTGCCAATTTTTCTAGATTTTCATTCACAAAAGCCACAGATTTTGACGCATGACGGACGACACACTTAACCCAAAATATCTTACATTTGAGCAAATTAAGTACCAGCCACCAAAATTATTGAATCCTACTTCCGTTTAAATACCCCGCAGTTCTTCCCAAATGGATCTCCATATGCCATCCAAATGCCTCTTAAATGCCCTTCAAAACTCCAAATGCCCCTCCACATGCCCTTGAAATGCCCTTCTAGTACCCGTCCTGGTTCCGCCCTGCAGCCCCCACCTTGCCCTGCTGTTCCAGACTGCATTGTGTGAGTTTAAGCCCAGTTTGCCCTCCTCTCCTGGCCCTGTGGTACTGCTGGCCCTTCGGTGGTGGACCTCCTCCTTTACTCAGGAAGCCGATCTTAAAGTCATTAGAGGGATTCGTTTTGCTGGACTAACACTGTAGAGTCTTCACTGTAGTTCTGTGTAGCAGCATCAGAACTAGGGGTGTAAAACTCATCAGTCTGGACAGTGATTCAACTGCATTATAAAACATTTGAATACATCATAATCAATTAGAACAATATTTAGTCAATATTTAGTCTTTGGACAGAATCATTTTTCTTGATTTGTATCTATGAACTGACCATGAAAACCCACATCACTGAATATAAAATAGTAATTTCCCAGTAAGCAAACACACCTGACATTACTTTACAGCATCTATGGGATGTCTGAGGTAAAAAGAGATGTATAAATGTGTGAAAGTATTTGTTAAAAATCTAAATTGACCTAAACTTATGAAATGTGGATTGTTAAGGGTTTCATATCTGAGTTTTTATTCGGTGAACCAATAAAGTTCAAATCAGCCCTTACACTAAAATAGTTCCTTTAAATAGTTCCTGATTGAACTGGGAGGAAATTTGAGATGTTAAGCATTGAATCACTTCCTAATAAGTCAGAGATTTATACCCCTAGTCAAGCTGTGTATTATCTCATTCGGGATGTCTGTGATGTTCTTTAACCCTCAGAAGTTAATGACGAGTAGCTTCACTGAACCAAGTGGAGAAACTGTGGAAAGGCCTGATCACTCCAGACTTTCGCTCCAGACCACATTGTAAGAGTAGAAGAGGAGATATTTATTATGATCTGAGTTTAATGAACTCAGTTCATTACTGTTGTTATACATACATGTAGAGGTTAATGATGACTTTTCAGTTTTTTAACTCTCGACTTCTAAGGGTTGAAGTATTATTCTGTGGTATTTTTGTTCAATGACATCTTCTTAGTTTGTATATTTTCATATAATGATATTAGAATCTTTTTCTCTACACTAACTTCCAGTCACTAAATATTTTAAAGGCACAGTTTGGCTGTGTATGTCAAATCTCCACAGTGCTCCACAAACCCCACATTTGTTCAGTTACCTGAGACACGTCTAAATTTCTTCTTTACTGGTAAACACACCCCCAAAACTTTTCTTAACTCACTCAAACCGTATCAAGTTCTTCATTAAGGTGCAGCAGACTTGTGGGTGTGGTTTAGGACAGTGTATGACTTACTGTAGGCAATAAAAATGAACTAAATTTCACTGTGTAGACCAACACTGCAGGGAGCCGTTTTACACAACAGGGTCTGTTTTCACAAAACACAGCGGGAGCAGGAGTGCTGTTGTCTAAAATGGCTCCATGTAGCAGCGAAGTGTAGTTTATTTTTGTAGCTCACAGTAAGTCATACTGTGTCCTAAACCCCATACACAAGGCTGCACCACCTTAATGAAGCGCTGAATGAGGTTCTAGTCTTAATAACGTAAGCCTCAAAGCTCCAAGAAGCAATGTTTGGATCTTGGCCTACCATTTAAGGTGGAACGGAAGGTTTGAATAAGAAAAGAAAAAATCTTGAGGCTTTACTTTTGTTACATTTTTTGCCAAACTGTTTCTTTAATCTTCTATAGAGAGGTGCTGCATTTTAGTGTCCGCTGGGTTCTTTGCGGGTGGCTTTGGTTCTATCTGGTGATCGGGTTGTTTATAGATCGCTCAGTTTCTGATGCATTTGAGTTTTTTTGAACAGGTGGAGGAGCGATCCAAACTGAACCGTCAGAGCTCTCCGGCCCTGCAGCATAAAGCGGCTAACCGGATTTCTGACCCGAATCTTCCACCGCGCTCCGAATCCTTCAGCAGCGGAGGCATACAGGCTGCAAGAACACCACCTGTGCACAGACCCGTGGATCCACAGGTACAACCACCTTCACACCTGGGCTACGCTCCTGACCAGTAAAGTGTCAGACGGTTTCAGTCAGTTCTACATACATCACTGACTTTAGAACCATAGTGTAATCAGGATTCAGTGAGTTCTAAATGCATCACTGACTTTAGAACCGTAGTGTAATCAGGATTCAGTCAATTCTAAATACATCACTGACCTTAGAGTGTTCCTTTAGGAATAACTCAATAAGCCTGCGTTTAAAATGGTTAACACGTTTCTCACGTCTCCTCAGATGGCCCACCTGATTCCTGTAAAGACCCACGGTTCCTCTCTGAGTGGCTCTCCGTCTCTACATGACCAATCTTCTAAAGGTGTTTCAGCTTTCCAAGAAGGTTTGGGAGCCCACCGGCCTGAAATGCCCCGTCAGAATTCTGATCCCACCTCAGAGATGCCCGCAGTGCCCGCTGCATCCTCTCGAAGCCGTGAAGAGAAGTTTGAGCGCAGCTCCCCCTGGTTGATGGAGGACGACGTGCCACCCAAGGTCAGAACATGCATAAGTTAAAGTTATCTTCCTATTTATCAGTTTCTTTTTAGAATTGTCCACTTACGTAAGGGCCCAGAATGTAACTGTCGCAGTATTTAGGGTGGAACTGGAAGTTCACTTAAGAAGCTGGTGAATAGGACCCAGCTCACTAACATGTCTGAGGCGAGTGTGTGATTTAGGCGTGCAGTTTAGTGATATAAGGGCTTCTGATGCGTGTTAGTTACATTTGCATTGTAGCTTAAGTGCTGAAGCCAACCTAGCAAAATTCAGACACCAGATATAGTCTATTATTGTCGTAAAGAGGGAAACTGAAGAAATTACTTTTTTTTTTGCTGAAGCATCACTTTCTCAGCCTCCATTCTCCTGCCCATGCTCTCATTAGCAAAGATATTCAGGATGTCTTTATTTGCATACAGCAGCAGAGTGTGTGCTGGATCAGCAGAGCTGGTTTCTCCTCTCTGTGACGTTTGGCCATCTGTGTTTCTGTTTGAAGTTGATCAGTGTGCCCGCAGCGCACCCCCGACCTGCCTCCATCTCCCCGGCGATGGTGAGGAAAAACTCCCCTGGAAACGGATCAGTGTCAGGCGAGCTCAGACCGCGGCCTGGATCTCAGCTCATACGCAGCAGGTCAGCACACACACACACACACACACACACACACACACACACACCACAGTCCTGGTCAACAGAATGACCAAGACACCACTGTTAGTGTGACCAAGCATGTCGTTCAGCCCTCAGAAATCAGAATGTATTAGTAAAATCTGATTTGAACAAATATAAACTGTGTAAAACAGTCTAAAACCAGAGTCCCCCCCCCCCATGTGGATTTTCCCCACCTATTTGTGGGTGAGGACTATCCTCCCAGGTTCAAATATCATCTGTTGTTTAAAATTAAATAAATGAATTTGTTTTTTGGCCACACATCATTTGTGTGTGCCACTATTTTTAAAACCCCTGTAGCAGTTATTATTATTTTTTTTTATTACAATAACCTGGTTCTGTGTGGCACAGGAACACAAAACAAAGCTCAGCATGATATCTGACACCTCAAGCATCATCCCACACCGGGGTAACTTCCATAAGGAGCTGTAAAACAACAATTTACCATTTGTTGCGCTGCAGACGCGGATCCATGCTGCTCACGTTCCAAGGGTTAATGATAAAGTTAGATATTAATGATCTGCATGACTAACTTTAACTGAAGGAGCTGGAATGTGTTACTGCCATTGTAAGCATGGGAATAGGCCTAATACAAGTATGTAGGGTAACCATGGAAACAGGTATAGGATAACCGTGAGAAACAGTATAATGTAACTAAAGAACAGAAGTGCAGCATAAACAGCGTAGTTATGGACACAGAAATAGATGTGACATAACAATAGGAATGTCTGTTGGTAATGATAGATATTGGTGTGATGTCACCATGGAAACAGGTGTAGCACAGGTATGAAACTGGTGTAGCATCACTGAGACAAATAAGTCTATGACAAATCTATGACAACTGCTTTAGCATAACCATGGAAACAGGTGTTGCTTTACCATAGAAATGACTGTAGAGCAATTAATTTAGTGCAACCTTGGATATGAATCTAGTGTAACTATGGAAAATGGTAACCACAGAAACTTAGTGCGGATTTTGTGAATGTGTGTGTGTGTGTGTGTGTGTGTGTAGTAATCCAGACCTGCGCAGGACAGAGCTGTCTCTGGATGTTGGTCTGCAGAGGGTGGGCAGTAACAGCTCCTCCAGCTCCAGCACACCCAGCTCACACAGCGACACACACTCCGGATCCAATGACAGGAAACACACTCATGGTGAGAACACACAACACACCAAAACTGTCTAATTGTGTCAACATGCATGTGTTTGAGTGTTTTGCATTTTTAAGATTGATTTTTAAGAATCTACCTCTGTCAACTTCTGCTAATGTCTAAGTTGATCTGTGTGTGTGTGTGTGTGTGTGTGTGTGTGTGTGTGTGTGTGTGTGTGTGTGTGTGTGTGTGTGTGTGTGTG
>JBBPCY010005637.1:0-15976 GCA_037974405.1 Brachyalestes nurse
GTGTGTAAGAGAGAGTGAGAGAGAGAGAGAGTGTGTAAGAGAGAGAGAGTGAGAGAGAGAGAGAGTGTGTAAGAGAGAGAGAGTGAGAGAGAGAGAGAGAGAGAGAGAACGAGAGAGTACTTACTAACTGCAGCCATGTGTGAATTGGAAAGCCTGAACTTGTGTTTGGATAGCGCCGATGGCGAAGAGGAGGAAAAGAGTGAGAGCTTGTGTTTGAGTGAGAGTTTTTTCAGAGGCTTCAGTTTTTCAATGCGACGAGACTGTGAGTAAAACTTTAACAGTCGCTGGAGCTGCACGTTGAGAGACATATCTGGGGGAGGGACAAGAATTGTACATATAAATATAAATACACACACATACATGATGCTTTATACTTTTTGTTCTGAGATTAAACTGATTTTATGAAAATGCCTTTGTCTCCCATGTCAATAAATTGCAGCTAAAAGAACTATTTATGCTGCTTTAAAATTTATCTGGTGATTAATATTTAGTTTAATAGAAGCATCTCTAATGCACTTAGTTCATTATTCATAACCAGTTCTAAGTGTGTACCTGACTGCAGGGAGAGTGTGGGGTGGATGCTCTGGTCGAGGTGGGCCACTCTCTCCACCAGAGGGCGCTCATATGGCAGTTCTGCTTTGGGAAGGAGGCGGTCTCCACCGCACATCATGCAGGAGACATTGACTTCACACGGTCTTGTTGGCGAACAGTTCACTCTCTGTACCTGAGGAGTGAAGAGGTAGCGCATTGCCTCAATGATACATTCGTATACTCAGAACTGTTTACTTGGTTTTACTTTGACAATAACAAATAAAAGATAACGAGCATTCTGTTCTATTCCATACAGAAGTGCCCCTGATGCCAAGAAGTTTATTTCTGCACAGGAATTATAGATACAGGAAACAATATTTAAAAAACAAACAAAAAAAAAAAAGTTAAATAACTGCTGAATATTTGTGACCCAAATTATGGAGAGTCGCACATAAAAAAAAAAAACAAAATCATCCAGTAAAAACCAATGATATAAGGGTTGAGTATCTTTAGCACAGAATGCCCAAATTCAAGCATGATCCGATACCATGATGTATTTAGAACAAATAGCATTACTGAATTTTATTCAGTATGCTATTCAGAGCCAATTCCAAGACAAATGTATAAATCTTTATGCAATGTACATCAGTCATTTTTTTATTGTCTCGTTAATAGATGCACAAAACTATGTTTTGTGTAAAATAACAAGCCTCACATTATAAACATAAAACATAAAAACGGACATAACCATGCCATAGACATACAAGGAAGAGATCACATGCTGCCAAGAGCTGTCATGACAGATTATGCCCATTAAAGTGCTCCAGCGCATCCAGCGGTAAAGCCAGTAACAATAGTGACAGATGTTGAATGTCATAACAGAACTGAAGCACTGCACAAAGTGAATGAGGTGTTTGAAGGGCAAAATAACTTCAGCTTCAGTAAGTTCAGTAATTAAATAAATGGGATAATAAATTGGCAGAATGCTGTTGTAGTATCTGTGCATACCGAAACAAAAATTACCCGCAGTCACAGGTTTTACACATTATTTTCCCCACCCCAGCCTGAACTTTCTTGAAGTACTCGAGCCTGATATACTTTCTATGTGTGTGGAAATCACTTGAAACGACAATAATTAAACATAAATATGGAAGTGTATGTAATCATATACTGTAAAGGGGAATGCTACAACAGAAATTGAGGCCTTGCCCACCTTGCTGTTCAGGTGCTGGACCGTGCTGGGCTGGATAAGGCGTCTTCTTTTGCAATTGATTAGGGGTCGAACGCGGGCAGCCGTGCAGCTGCTGTCAGGAGCTGAAGAGGACCTGCCGTCCGTCATCTCATCCACACTGCACAGGAGTGCCATCAGAAAATTAAAACCACCAGGCCACACAATGTTCACAAGGTAAATAATGTCCATGTCTAATGATTTCCATGACTTAATGATATCTATGTATGTACAGGCATTGGCTACTGCTTGTGTCAGTGTGTTATCTGAAAGGTATTTTGGGCATCTAGAACTGCTTGCACTAGCATAAAGGGTAAAACTAAGTCCTTTATGTTTGTGACAGAAAACAAGAGTGTGCACTTTGTAAACTGGTTTAATACATAGTGTTCACTCCCTAGTCTATGTAGTTTAGGCTGGGTTGTAAAATCTAACCTGATCATTGTTTGTGATGCCATAAAAACACATTTACAGGTTTCGGCCTGAACGGGTTTTCACATGAGCACAACACGACACTTACATGTATCAGTAAAAAAAATAGCTTTTTTATTTCTAAGCAAATACATTGTTCGGGATAAGAATGTGTGCAAAGAATGAAAATTCAAATCTAATTGCATGTGAAGACCTTAACATTACTTCAAGCCAAAACTAACAGTTATTTCCCCAGTCGATACTTTGGCTACACTTACCTGTGGAGAAATCTGTCGCTCTCCGGTCTGCTTAATTTGCTGAGGCCCTCTGTGGAATTCTGAGAAGTCATGGGCTCCGTCTTTTCTGCCATGGTCTGGCTGGAAGGAACGGGATCTCCAAGCTCCACAGAACCCTGTTTGGGGGGGAGCAGACATTACCATCATACAGCTGAGGCAATACAAACATTTTCATACACTTTTTGTACATGACCTCACAATGAGCTGAGCAAAACTGTCAGTTTGAACTGAGAGGGTGGCTGCGTGCCTGTAATATTTTTTGTAGCCTAACATTACTTCAGTCGTTAAGTAACTGCCATTGTTTCAAGAAAAAAATATATACATCCAACATGAGTAACAAATGCTTGAATCCTCAAATGATTTTAGGTCAACAACTACTAAAAGTATGCTGAATCAGAATCTCATTACTAAGTAACATACATGGAGCCAAAATAGTGGCTGACATGTCTACAGTAAATTAAACCTATCAGATTGTACAATTAAATACAAAGAGCTCATGTCAGTTCTCATCCACCTTTTCAAAAGAAATGCTGGCTTGTACCTATGGGGAAAAAGCCAACTACAGCCTCACTCAGGCCACTAAATATGGGCTGGTTATATGTCTACTGAAAGATGACACAGCTTGAGAGTTAAAAAAAACCTGATTCATGCCCATTACGACTGTTTAGTAAACTAAAGAGTTCACCCTATATAACATGATACTCATGCGGGAGTAGAGATCCATTTCAGTCACAGGTCAGGTTTGTTTATACCACCTATACTTCTTGATGTTACTGTAAGGGGTCTATATTTGCATTACTAAAGCATCTGCAGCATTCCGTTCCATTTTAATCACACTGCACTGTAAAATGATACTACAATCAAAATGGCCAATTTAATGTAAATTATGCAGCCACTTGCATCACCTTTCAGAGCAGTATGACTCTTACAAGTACACACATTCAGATTACTGCAGTAAGTAAATGAGCAAGATGAGCTTCCATTAAACTAGTGATCCCACAGTGACATACTGTTTACTCTGGCCCTTATCGCTGCTGTTCAGAAATAACCTTCAAGTGGCTCTAAAATACAGACACACTCCCAGCCAATGCAGAGGTGCTGACACTGCTGCCATCTGTCTGCCGCAACACCTCCTCTTCTTGGCCTTGTTCAAACAAGCATCTCAAATCTGATTTTCCAGCAGATCTGACCAAGCAGGACAGTTTTTTGCAATCTGAATGGCAGAAGGCCACATGAAACCCAAATAATTATTATGAAAACAGAAAATCATTCAAAACAAAAATATTAACCAAGACTATAGTCCTGACAATTTTTATCTCCTTAAAATGCAAAATCCATATCAGCCCTCCTACACAAGTGTAGTGCTGGCTGACCTTGCTGGTACGGATCTGCCGGTAGATGTCGGCCTGCTGGCGGATGCGGTACTCCAGGTCTGATATGTGCGCCTGCAGCCACGTCCAGCGGCTTATGATGGAGGCTCTCTCCACAGCGAAGCGCCCTTCTGCTCTTCTCCAGCTGAGAGACACACACAAACACATTCATCAATCCATCAAACTCATTACAAGCAAAAAAACACCGTCACATCCTGCCCATTTTGTACAGCTCCGTTACAAAACGAATACGACCAAAGCATACGGACACATTCATTAAATGTGCTGGACCATTCCCAAAAGTCACCTGGGTGTGTAAATGAATGACAAAAAAAACCCAACAACACAGTTTAATCTAAATCATGACATTTCAAGTTCCGACTAGGGTATTTTTAAATTTACTGTAAGGTACACTAGATTTGCAATATGTAAAAGTATAAGCTTCATGTTCAAAGGTTTGTAAAGATTTCTCACTCATCCAGCATTTCCTATAACTGGGTGGTATGCAACAGCTTCCACTTGCCTGGGAAGGATTTATACTAGGCGTCACAAACACCACTCCAAATCTTCTGTCCAGAGAACGCAGTTTACACAGCTCAGTCCTAAAGGGGCTTTATACACCTCTAGCTGATGCTTGGCATTGGGCATGATGACCTTAGGCTGTATTTGAGCAACTGTGTCACAATAAGTGTACACTGGGACATAAAATGCATCTCATTTTGTAATTGCACTATAGTGTTTTATCCATATTGTGCAGTACGGTTTACATTTAAATAGTTTTATATAGTTAGACATTTGCTTGTGACAAATTCAGTGTGCTTTTCTGATACCATCTGCACCTAGGAGTACAAAATGACTGTGCATTTGATTATAAAGAGAATGATTAGGACTGTATAATTGCAGTGTGTGTAGCACTGAACAAAAATAATTTGTACTCATGGCTTTTTAAATATGGCACCTGTGATATTCAAAGTTTTAACGTATCAGATATAAAGGCAGCTTTTAGTTAAAATGACCCTCTTCAAGTATAAACAGAGATACTTATCGCTCAAAAGTAAAAAAACATCATGGTTTGTATTTTTAAACGTCATGCGCAGCCCTAACTCCAAGAGTGTCACGTTTCTGCTTCACAGGTTTCTAATATAATCATCTCAACGGCAATAAGTTCTCTAAGAAAACAAAACTTGATCAATTACTGAAAAGCTATCAATTCAATTTATGGAACAAAGTACAGAATAATTGGCTTTACAGTCCTTCACTGCTTTTGGTGTTAAAACTGGTTATACAAGCTACTCCTGTGCACTGACAGTCTAAACATACGGATGCCGAGCTTTACAACATTCTATACTATCTGGCTTCGCTGCACAAAGCACTCCAACACGCCTCCTAAACGCTCCCACACAGAACCTCTCTCTCAGCACATTCCCACAGTGCGTGCACACACACGCACACATCCCCATAACGGGGCATTTCATCCGTTTTTTTACATTTTTGTCAGAATTAAATGGCTAAGACGTAAACATAGTGGGTTTAATGTTAAATGCACTGTCCCAATTCTTCAAAGTAGTCCTGAATGGAACCAGACATCTGCCTCTAAATGATCCCACAGAATACTATTACTTGAAATGGTCATGCCCGAGATGCTGATTTACCAGAGATTTTAGTAGCTTCTGGTCTAAATCTGAAACTATTGGAGGGGAGAAGCAGGGTGTTGTGAGGCAAATATTAATATTTACTATTTTACCATAATCAACATTCCATATAAACATTCAGAGGACCAGTGTGATTTCACAGGAGGTTGATAGTTAAAAAACAAAGGGTAAATTTATGGTGTAGATTTTGCACCCCCGGTTCCCTTCACAAGAGAATAAAATAGATCATTTTCAAAAAAGAGCAAACAACGTAATGTGTTGTGCTTTTGTCTGTAGGACCTTTAGCATGGACTCTGTGTCTGTCGACAGTGTTTGGATTTGACGAAAAGAGAACAAAAGAAGGGTGGCCTCCTCCCTCCTCAGCCACGCACTGAATCATCACTCTGACCGCAGCTCATAAATTACACTTCGCTGACGGAAGAGCGCTGGCAAAGCAGCCAAGCGCTAGTTTAATGCACTTGTTCCCTTCCCTTACATTCCTGGCTACTGTGAATAGGGAAGAGCTCCATTGAAAAAACATAAATCCGACGTGCATACACACAGAGTTAAGACTTCAACCTTTCAACGAGTGGTTTCTGACATTTTTATGAAGACAGACAGTAGACCAAACCTACTGACACAAGAAAATGTTTATTACAGAGCTTGGATTCTTTGTCCATATATCATCATGGATCTGGAATAAGAGCAATGACTAACTGACTGACTATCTAGCCAACTAACCAATTTAGCTGGTTTCCTTATTTTAATTACAAAACAGTTCATTATGAAGTTATTACCACTGATGTAATAATTTGTATTGTTGATGTTCTTAAATGTGTTAGAGGTACATCATGTTGGGCCTGTTACAGCATAACTAAACACAAAATCTAGTTTAAAACTAAAGTTCCTCATCTACTAAATTACTGCACTTAAAATAAAAAATATTCAGATAAAACTGACCTCATATTTTTAATTCCGCCCTAAAAACATCATGTTCTTACTGCCGCATAATTTAAGATAACAGAAAATTCCAGCAACAAAATGGCAATGAACCCGGAGCACTCAGTTAGCCATGAAAGAGAAACTTCATCTGGTAAAAAGATAGAAACAAAATAAAACGAAGGGAAAATGACAAGGAAAGGATATTATAAGATAATGCAGGGGGAATGAAGATAATGAGGGGAAAACGGTTACATAACATGAACAAGATGGCTGAGCTGAGCTTAAATGAGTGAAAGATATAGAAAGAGAAAGAGACTCAGACAGAGACAGAGCCAGAGAGAGACAGACAAAGAAAGCTGGTTTTAAACAGTAAACTGAATGAAATCCCTCCCACTTCACGTCCCCCTTACACTCCTTCAGGATCCTGCTGCGCCTTCACCAAAATGTTGCAGAATTGTTGTGCTAAATAGCCAGTCGCCTATCTGCTTCTTGTTAATAGGCTACTTTGT
Organism: Brachyalestes nurse; assembly: GCA_037974405.1. Classification (NCBI taxonomy): domain Eukaryota; kingdom Metazoa; phylum Chordata; class Actinopteri; order Characiformes; family Alestidae; genus Brachyalestes; species Brachyalestes nurse. The sequence goes on from JBBPCY010005637.1 coordinate 6,916, forward strand.
TCTAAGTTAAAAATGTCGTCACACACTCTACACCTTCACTATACAGCCAAAAGGCCTATGCTAACTCAAAAGGATCACGTTTGCTTTTGAAAACCCACCAACAGAGTCAAGGTCAACGTCCTGTAATGAACAAACTCTACACACACCCTCAAACACAGTAAAAGTGAAGAACAGAGTTCACTTTTAAAGAACAGAGTTCAGCTGGCTTCAGACTCTCTGAACCAAAGAAGTGCACCAAGTGGACAGGGAGCAACAGGCTGAGGTCACATGTACTGAGTTTGGGAACATTTGGCATGTCACAAGCTTTAAAGCAAAAGCAAAAAAAAAATCTCCACATTCCCCCACTAAATCCAAACTTCAATCAGGAAAAAATGGACTTTGCTTCTTTTGGTAAGTGCTGGAGCTACAAATCTAATTTAGCTAACAAGTACAGTAAAGTAAAGCCCCTTATAGTCACTTCTGAACACACCACAACACAATGAATTTCTTTCTCTGCATTTTACCCATTCACCAAGTGGGCAGCCACCCAGGGAGCAGTGTATGAACAGTACCTTGCTTAAGGCATCATCAGTGGTGCAACTAGCAGTCCAGGGATTCAAATCCATGCCCTTCTGATCGCAGGGGCAACTCTCTAACCACTAGGCCACCAGCTGCCATAATGACCTGTAATGAATTGCTTTCCTCAAACCATGGAGTCTGTCAGTAATAGACTTGCTAATATGGCTCCAGGCACTATATGACACTTATCTATAATCATGGACCAAAGTACACACAAAATCCAAGCTTCAAGGCAGCTGCCACTGTTTTAACCAATGCAAGCACACTTTAGCCCTTATGTTTATAGGTAACATAAGCAGGTCTGATCACTTGACAGTTTGTGTGATTATTTAGGCCAAATGCTAACTGGTGGGCATAAGCTTTCATCGCTTGTTAACTACCTTAACCTCGTTGTTTGAAGGGTGTGCGCACAAGTTTAACCAGTAAGTGGTAAAACCAGTTCCGCACAAGTGGACCAGGAACAAAAAAACAACTGAAAGAATAATACACTTAAATGAACAAGAACTGGATTTAAATCTGTGAACTCCCAAGGCACACAAACCATATCTGGCATATCCTGTAACAAACAAGGGAGCGTTCCGGCGCTCAAATTTGACATCCAAACTCTCTGCACATGGATGTTTGATTATTTAGGTCAAATGTTCAAAGGCAGCTGTGCCTGGAGGCAGGAAAAATGCCCCTCCCCCGCCCGGCCAGGCCGGTCCTCTTGTGAAAGGTTTCCATTAATAATCTACCTAAAACATCAGCCGGCCTGCTTACCATGTCAACGCCACGCACCTGCTACTTAAAGGCTTTTTGGCATCACAAAACACGAAAACTGATTCACTAGGTAGGAGTGAAACCCATGTGTTCACTGTGGTGAAGTTCCTGAAGGAAGGAATGTCACAAATAATCTGTACCGAAGCAGACTTGCTCATTTCCTAATGACTTCTTGTCTGAAGCCAAAAGTTTTCCTTCCTTCCATGCAAAATGGCCTGATTCTGGGCTGTTCCTCCTTTATATATACACAAAACAAACAGTGTGTAAACAGGAAATTTTTTTTGGCAAAACCACCATTTTTTAAAATTCCCTCCAGAATTGTGGGTTTGAGTAAAAAAAGAACAAAAAAAAAACAGGAGTCAAACAGGAAATGTAACCTTATTGCCATTTTCAAACCGTGGCTGAAGCACAAAAACGACTTTATTTGGGCCCGTGTTACGACAATACGATCTATGATGTCACCAAACAAACATGGCCAGAGCAGAAATCAAGTAGAAAGTCCCTCTACAAGGTGACCACATGCCCTGTTGGAACTAAACATACGTCACCTAAGCACTTTTACTCCAACAGCCTTCTCTAAGCCTCTAGCTCAGTTCTTCAGCAGCTGAAGGCTCTGACATAGACCGCAAATTAACTGTTGAAATGAAGGGGAAAAAAGGGGTGCCAACTGAACAGCATGGCTTAAAAAAAAAACGCACTTGTCTCATTAGTTAACAGTCTCACAATTGAATACAATTACCATTCTTCCCCATTCAAATTTAATCCCAAGTTAACTAAATGGAGATCCAATGATAACTTCGCGGGGCAAGTGGAAGATAGCCTCCGTTGCCTTTGTCTTGCTCACTTAGGGACTTGGACCTGGATTCTGTAAAGCTGTTTTGTGACAACATTGGTTGCAAAAATTGCTATATAAATAAAATTAAACAGAATTCAAAAGGTAGAACTGAATCTGTGATATGTTCGAATGATCACTTTCGACAACCCTAACACATACCATGCACTTTTCTGTCACTGCTCACTGTAAAACATTACATTCACAAAGGTTTTCTACATCAATTCTCTCGCTTAAAAGTCTCAACAGTACACACTTGGGTAACACGTCTGCTGTAGTAAAAACCACAGTTGCTGCCTTTGCAAGTGCAGCTTCCTTCTACTTATAACTGGGTCTGCTTGGATCATCTGCAGCCCAGCATGTTCTCTTCCAAAACCCTGCAGCACTTCCTTAGGAGTTCTGCAGTGTAGGTGTTAGCGAATGTTGCAATGTAACGCATCACTCTGTATGAATAATCCTTAAAGTAGCAACTGGAAGATAACATCATTCATTTTAAGGATGTTCTCAACCCATTCAGACCACTCTACAAAGTACTTCCCTGTTTGGTTGGGAGAAAGTTCTAGACCATACACCCTCATCTGCATTACTCAAAAATGTTCTCCTCACATTTAGTTCTAGAATCTCTCCAAATCTTTCAAGCTGTTTTACAATATTCTCCTTCATTAAAGGCGTTCATTTAAGTCTCCTCTTTTCAGTTTTACTTTGTCCCTCATTCACATTATTCCCTCATGTCCTCATCCCATTCACCCTGTTCTTCTGCCATTCAAATTAATTTAATACTCCCCTCATACATAGTTCTAAAATGTTCTCTTCCCACTCACACTACATGGATACCTTTGTGAGACACCAATGTTCCAATGTATTGTGTTTATAAAAATAATTACATGCCCTTGCCGTAAGAAAATAGTATCTAACAAAGACACCTGATCTTCTGCCTGAGCACTCAGTAAAAATACTCACAGTTTAACATGCCGCTGCTCAATGTCCACTTTGGCAAGCTCCTCCTCTTCCACGTCACTCTCGCCCCCCGAGCTGCTCTCTGTGGCATCTGAGTCAAACTGTGCCTCCACCATACGCAGGTTAGTGCTGCAGTTCAGGTGCAGTTTCTCAAGCTCAGAGGGCACCGAGCCCCCTTTCAGGAACTGGCCAAGGGGGTCCACCAGTGGGCTTGTTCTGCAACTAAAAGCCGAGGTCTCAGTTAGGGCTCGGTCCAGAAAGCCAGAGAGCTGCTGTTGGACATGCCGTTCCACCTGCTTGGCTTGCACCACCTGCAACCTCTTGCAGAGGCGCTGCAGCCTTCCCGAGATGTCGCTGTGCCTGCGCTGGTTCTGCTGGGCCCGCTCCTGCAGAAGAGCTCCCAGGTTAATAGAAGGGGAGGGACACCCAAGGGCTGGGGAAGTCTGGTGAACATCCAATGGGTCCCCACGGTCACTGTTAGTTGCAGCTTCGGACATTTGCAACTTACCACCACAGGGCACACAGTCTATTTCAGATTTGACTTCTGTACTTTCAGATGTGAGATTTGTATCTTCCTGTGCTCGACTAAAAGTGCCCACTGACTCTCTCTGGTGTTTGATATCTCCTCTCGGTGCAGACATCAACGGCACCACATCTCCAGACTTCGAAGACAGGGGTAACACGGCTTCACCACTGGCTGGGGGTTTGGCGTTGTCTCCATTCACCGTGGCAACAGAGCCTTTCTCGGGGAGTGCCGTGCTGGGCACAGCCACTTTCTTGGCCAGTCCATTAACAGGAACCATAGCGCTTCCTCCTGTTCCTACCACCCCTCCTCCGTTGATGAGACCCTTCACCTGTCCTCCACCGCTCAGTGCCTTGCGCAGCAGGAAATCCCCACCCTCAGTGCTGTGGAACAGTGAGCCGTTCAGCAGGCTGTGGCTCTTCAGGACACCCTTTACCTTCAGAGATTCCTTTGCCACCGGTGCCACATCCGAGCACAAGTAGGAGGCCACCAGTGGCTGCAGCTTGCCCAGGCTCAGGGTCTCCTGTGGCTGGCTCTTGCCGTTGCAACAGCAGCTCCGGCAGTCGTCCTCAGTGTCCGAGGGAAGCCGGTGCTTGCCGTTAGCTGTGGCAGCTGATGGGGAGACCGAAGAGGACAGGAGAAGATTGGTAGCGTTGCCGTTATTGTCACCACTGCCAGGGGACAGGCCAGAAGAAGCGGCAGCCAGCTTGAGGCGGATGTGGCGGGCTTCGGCTTGGGCGTCAGTTAGAGCGGGCGCCATTGCAGCCATGCAGGGCCAGGGGAAGGGCAACGTCAGCCTGTACCCCTGCTCCGGTACACCGGCCCACCTACAGAGCCTGAGACCACAAGAGAGATAAAAGAACAGTGTGAAATTGAACTGAACTTAATTCAAATAGACATATAGGTTAACAGATTGCTTGCTTGATAGATTCATAAATAAACAAAGAGATGCTCAAATTATGAATAACTAACGATGTAACATCTTGTTTCTCTGAGAATCTTTGTTGCACTCTGTAGTTTTTTTTTTTCACTTTTTTTTTTTAAGTACTCCCCAGTTACTGTCTGAAATATGCAAAACCAAACACTAATCCTGAATGAAACTGCAAAGTTACAGCAGCAGAAACAGAAAAGAATCTTTACATGAGAATAAAATGTTCTTTCAAATCCTCAAGGTAAATTAATGTAAAAGCACCAATATACTACACTGAAAGAATATATAACAAGATACTCATAAGAAATCGAGTTTACAGTTACTACACCAAGTTGACAGATGTAGAATATATAGTAAATGATGGGCAGAAACCCCCACAACAACAGGAATGTACACACCTATGAACTGCTCGGTGTGAGACATGACACTAAACTGACAGGCATGAAAGAATTTCTTCAAGAGAAACGTCTACATTTTATCAAGTAATGATGCAGAAGTTAGTTGGCAATGTCCTTAATTGGCTTGGGTTCACTGACCATGCCCCATGGTTAACACATGCATGTTAAGGACACTGATTACTGATAGGCTAACCTTTGCATCACCGTCTCTAACAGCAGCATCAAAGACTATCACTAACAACAAATGCTGAGACATAAACAACTATCTGAAAATGCACAACATACAGTCCAAGTGAAATTAGAACAGATCAGTCTCGACAAGTCATAAAAGTCGTGCAGAGTCATAAGTCATAAAGTGAGTTATGCCTTATCAGTTCACACAGAAGATAAAAGGCTCCGAAGTACAGCTGCACTTCACCTTCTGCCTGACTTAGACTGTTGGATGGAATGAGGCTTCAGTGACCTCAACAAAGGCACCAGGGTGTGTGTGTGTGTGTGTGTGGGGGGGGGGGGGTGTTAGTTCTTCCACTGGCACACATGTGACCAGTACCGTGGTCGTTTAGGAGGGAAAATCCTACTGCATTCGTGCTTATATAAGCGCGAGCCATTCCCTCAGTCTCACCCCTCCTCTTCTTTAGGAGACCATCTGTGTCAGTGGAATTAGGGATATGCCTTTAGGTGTCTGAGATAGACAATCTGTGCTTGGCTATGTACAGACAAGGCAACCTATATTCATTAACTGTTCAATAACCAAGGGAAAACTAAACCTTTACACAAAAATAGACAACAACATTCATTACTATGCTTGTAGAAAAACCAAATGTAATGTTTAAGACAATATCCAGAACAATGCCCTATGGTTTCCGGACAACAATGGCACAGTGACCCCCTCCACATAAAACCATGTTTTTTGCCCAGAACAGGAAAAACATTACAGCCACCATACACTACCTTGTACACTACATCATTTAACCACTCAGTTGCTTTTGCAATACAGACATGCAAAAGTCTGCAATAGGAAGATGAGCCATCTAATGACAAACAACAAGAATTTTATTTATTTTAAAAAGTTAGCCTAAACTAACTTCATGCCAGTCAAGAAACAACCCCACTATGTAATATGTTTTTCATATACCGAAATACCATATTTTGGTCCACTTGATCATGAAGCACAACTAGCATAACTAGGTTAATATGTCAAGGAAGCAAACACGAGGTACAAAATTAGTTAATGTTTAATAAAGGAACAGACTGAAAGGCTCTGTCAAACTAACCACAAAGAAAAAAAGGTTTCAAAAGCACTAGATCACCATTTTCAAGAACAAGTGCTAAAGACACACACAATGATACTAGTAAGATGCTAAAGAGGTAACATTAAAAATACCACCCAGAAAGCCTCATATTTACATGTAAACACAATCAAATGTCAAGCAGAGAACTAAAGAAAACAAACAAAAAAACATTATCATAGTATATATTTAGCCTGTGAAATCTTTTTGGTGTACATATACTCTGCAAAACAGCTCAAAATACCTTCTGGTGTCTAGGCTGTAGTATCTTAAGTATTTAAGACAAAATACTCCAAAACAGTGCAGATGGTAGAGCTGGTAGAATACTTTCTGGTGTCTAGGCCTTAGTATTTTAAGTATTTAAAACGAATGACTACAAAATATTGCGTCTGGGAGAGCTGGATTGTAACACTGGGCCTCTATACGGTGTTTCTTTAGACTCACTTATGCAACAGCCAGCACACATCTGGAAATGGTAGTGCGGCAAGCTGACGGAAAGATACTCTTTTTATGAGAAAAGCATCATGATAGAGGAAAATGATAAAATAAATGACTACTTTATGCTGTTTTGTCCAACATGTAAGCTGAAAGTGTGCAAAAATATTCAGAAATACGAAACATCCAGCCAGCCAGTCTCTCAATATTTCCACCTTATGATAAAATGTGTGTGACTCACTTTTTATAGCAAAAGTTCATTTTAACTCACCTATCAATCATGCAAAATGAACCCAGATTATCATACGTTTAAAAAATCCCGAATCCCGAGTTTTATAATACTAGTCAACAGTATGACTGTGCCCAACCCCAGACAACGTAAGCTTGAAGTCAGCTTCTTGTGAATTTTCCACTCCACCTTAAACGGCCCAGTAGTTACACCATATGGACAAAAGTATTGGGACACACCTGTTTTTCAGGGTTTGGGCTAACCTTAAATGCCTTATTTCCAGTGAATCTTAATGGTTCAGCATACCAACGCCATGCATCCAACTTTGCGGACACAGTTTGGGGAAAAACCTTTTCTATTCCAGCATTACTGTGTCCCAGTGCACAAAAAAGTCCATAAAGACATGGCTGGATGAGTTCGGTGTGGAAGAACATGACTGGCCCGCACAGTGCTCTGACATCAACCCCATCCAACACATTTGGGACGAACTGGAATGGAGATTGTGAGCCAGGTCTTCTCGTCCAAAATCAGTGCCTGACTTCACAAATGCTCTACAGAATGAATGGACACACATTCCCATAGAAACACTTGTGGAAAGCCTTCCAAGAATATTGGAAGCGCTTATAGCTGTTAAAGATGGGACCAGCTCTATATTAAAGTCTATGCATTTGAATATAATGCCATTAAAGTCCCCGTTGGTGTAATGTCCAGGCGTCCCAATACTTTTGTCCGTATTGTGTATATTCTGGCGCCTGTACAGGCGCCATGCTGTAACTGCCTACCTATTTAAGGTGGAACGGGAAAAGTCACACAAGAGACTACCCTATTTTTGAATGGAACTAGTAAATTGAAAGCAAGATGCCTGCAAAAAGTTCGCTTTGGTGTCAAATGAATCATAAAATCCTATTATTCGTCTACAGCTTGCCTTTAAATATTCTCTGGAGAACCTTGCTGTAAACAAACACCCACATTAGGTTAATCAGCAAATAAGCACTTATTTCGTTCTAAAATGTAATTATTAATTAATTAGCTAGTTAAAACCAATGTAGCAGTAGTAATTTATTCAATTGCTACGGTTGGTTACCTAGATTATAATCTACACGCCAAAAAAAGATTTAAGTGACATTTGAAGGCAAAAGGTAAGCCATAACTGTATATGTCTGGACTTAAAATGACACGGGAGATGTCTAGGTATCGTCCGAGTAGGGATATAAAGAGTTAGTGTTAAAAAAGTACATTTTGTGGCTGTTTTTTTGGTGGTTTATGTAACGTTAGCCTAGCTCTGCACACACAAAGGAAAGGAGGAACCTTACCACGTGACGGCCGCGCGCTGTCCGGGGGAATTTCAACAACGGCGCCTCAAATTTACTCGTTTTAAAGATGAAGAACGCCACAAATGTGCATCTACACGACATAAATAATCTCTCCGAGCGTTCCCATGGCCTTTGCTGCGTATAGACCCCTGGCTCACCACGCAGTCCGCTCGGTTTCGGTCCGTAATCACGAAAACAGGTAGAAAAAAAACCCGTCTCACACCGTGCTCTCGCCTCTCGGTGAAATACAGACACCAAAATGCACGTTTCCAATATGACACCGATCTCTGTTTTGGTCTTAGGTTCAAGTTCCGTCTCCGTGCGGCTGTATTACCGAGACCGCAGGGCCGCAGACCGCCCGTTTCGGCCTGAATTTCTCATCGTGTGAAGGGAGAAGCACACGGAAGATGGCGGCTCGTCCGTCTCCCCTCAGATCTGACTCGAACAGACGCAGCGCGCGCCCCAGTCGAGAGAGGGCGCCGAGGACACTTCACCATCACAGCACTACACCAGACTGACCACGGGGTGGGGTTTATTTACTCATGTTTTGTTTCGGGTGGTTTTCATTTTTTTTCTTTCTTTCTGAATTTCTTTCTTTCTGAATTTCTTTCTAATTTTCTTTCTTTCTGAATTTCTTTCTTAGTGATTTTCTTTATTTCTTTCTTTTTGTCTTTAAAGAGCAAAACCTCTTAAAGACTCATCTGTTCAGAGTAGGGGTGGGTGATATAACCAAAATCTTCTATCACGGCAATGATATATTTCACAATATAGCAATTTGTATCTGGAAATGCATAAATAAAAATTCAAACACAAAGAAACTGTTTTATATAATGTCAT